>JAAOOA010000200.1:752527-805027 GCA_012861695.1 Trematomus loennbergii
TAGAGACACTACATACTGATATACACCTGAACATCAGCAGGAGAGGACTCTTTAAAGTAGAGACACTACATACTGATATACACCTGAACATCAGCAGGAGAGGACTCTTTAAAGTAGAGACCCTACATACTGATATACACCTGAACATCAGCAGGAGAGGACTCTTTAAAGTAGAGACACTATACTGATATACACGTGAACATCAGCAGGAGAGGACTCTTTAAAGTAGAGACACTACATACTGATATACATCTGAACATCAGCAGGAGAGGACTCTTTAAAATCTTGCTGCACAGGTCATCTTCTCCAAATCTGCTGTTAAGCAGTTTGAAATTTTAGCACTAAAGATTGATTTATCTGGTGGTCAGTTTTTAACTGTTGTTGGTTGCTATAGGCCCCCTTCTGCTACAAGCGACACATTATCCTCGCTAATGCAGCTTTTATCTCAACTACAGTTTAAGGAAATCATCATGGTAGGTGATTTTAACTGGGACTGGCTTTCACCAGTGTCTGATGATTTTAAAGCTCATTGTATGTCTCTAAATTTTACACAAGTAATTGAAAGTCCTACTCGTCTTAACACCAGGTGTCTAGAAAAATCATCTCTTATCGATCTTTTAATTACTAATCAACCCCATAAATATACTGCAACCGGGGTCTTTGCTAATGACCTAAGTGATCATTGTCTAGTTGGTGCTATTAGGGATACCAAAATCCCCCGTACTAAACCCTGTGTTGTTCTGAAAAGAAATGTTAAGCACTTTATAGAGCAAGCCTTTCTTCATGACTTAGTTCATTTTAAATGGGATCGTATTTTATTGATTGGTGATGTTGACGATGCTTGGAAGTATTTTTATGACAGTTTTAGTTATTTTTTAGATAAACATGCTCCGTTTCGCCGGTTCAGGGTGAAGGGCCGTTATACCCCCTGGTTCACTTCTGATCTGGCAGCCCTCTTACGCAAGAGGAATCTCCTTTGGGCTGCTGCGAGGAAGACAGGCTCTGAGGCTGACTGGCTTCTTTTTCGTCAACTACGTAATCGCTGTACTGCTTCCATTAAAAAAGCCAAAAGCGATTTTTACTTATCCCAGACCACAGACAGTTTGAACGATCCTAGGAGATTTTGGCATGCCATAAAATCCCTCTCTGCCAGCTCTCGCTCCTTAGAGCTGCCTCCAAACATTGTTGTTGACTCCACCCCTGTGTCAAATAAGACAGAGATGCTTAATTGTTTTAATAAACATTTTATTGCGTCCAGTTCCTTGTTTGACACATTATCTTTTGGTAAATCATCTCCCTCCATCGCCAATAGTCATGCCTCCAGTAGCCACACTTTCTCCTTCAACCCCTTCAATGTTGGGGAGGTTTGTAAGGCTCTAAAGGGCCTAGACCCCAAAAAATCAGCAGGCCCGGACGATCTCCCCCCTTATTTCTTACGGCTAGCTGCAGATATTTTAGCCAAACCACTGTGTCATGTTTTTAATCTTTCTATAACAAACAATGTCATTCCAGATGTTTGGAAAACTGCAAATGTTCTCCCCTTATTGAAAGGTGGTGATCCCATGGTGATGAATAATTACAGACCAATTTCCAAGCTCTCTATTTTAGCTAAAGTACTTGAAAGGCTGGTGAATGATCAAATCAAAGAATATTTAAGCTTGAACAACATTCTATCTCCTCACCAGTCAGGCTTTAGGAAGCAGCACAGTACAGTAACAGCTGCTTTGAAAGTAGTGAATGACATTGTCGAAAGCTTGGACGCAAAGAGCTACTGTGCTGCCCTTTTTATAGACTTATCCAAGGCTTTTGATACTGTGGACCATGGCATTCTATGCCAGAAGTTATCTCATATAGGCCTGTCTGACCAAGCTGTTGGTTGGTTTGAAAACTACCTTTCGAATCGCAAGCAATGTGTAAAATTCAGCGGTCTCTCCTCAAGCTTTCTTAATGTGCCCAGAGGTGTTCCTCAAGGTTCGGTCTTGGGACCGACCCTTTTTACTATTTATATAAATGATGTGGGTAAAAGCATTGATGCCTCTGTACATCTATATGCAGATGATACTGTTGTGTACTGTTGTGCTAGCACTGTTGCCCTTGCATTTGAACGTCTGCAGTCTGCTTTTGACACTTTTCAGTCACATCTGTTCCACCTTAGGTTGGTGTTAAACTCAGATAAGACAAAAGTCATGTTGTTTTCCAATAAGAAAAGGTTACCAACTGTTCTTCCCTGCATCATGTCTGCACAGCATAACCCCATTGAAGCTGTTAACACCTACAGATACTTAGGCATCACTATAGATGAAAATCTCTGCTTCAAACACATATTGACAATCTCTTAAGGAAATTGAAATTAAAACTGGGATTCTTTTTTAGAAATAAGGCCTGCTTCTCCACAAGTGCGAGGAAACGGCTTGTAGCTGCCACATTTTTGCCGCTCTTGGACTACGGGGATGTTGTGTACATGAACGCCTCAGCTCACTCCTTCATCTGCTGGACGCTGTCTACCATGGGGCTCTGAGGTTCATAACAAACTGTAAACCCCTCACACACCATTGCACGCTGTACTCTTTAGTCAACTGGACATCATTATCAATGCGCAGATCACTGCACTGGTACAAATTCATCTATACGCTATGCTTGGACTGCTGCCCCTCTACATATCCACTTACATATCACAAACAGTACAGCTATAGCCTACGATCTCAACATTACATCACTCTGTCCGTCCCCTCAGTTCGCACGGTGCTTGGAAAAAAGCCATATCATACTCTGCCCCCTCGACCTGGAACACACTTCAGCAGGAACTTAAGCTGACCAGTTTGATACCCATCACGGATTTTAAACTATTTTTAAAAAAGCTGGAGAAATCATCTGTGGGTGTTTGCACCTGCTTTACCTGACTGCTGTGTGGATTTCAATGACTACTTTTTTACGATGTTGTATTTTATTGTTGCCTCTGTGTTTAGTGTCCTGTCTGTCTGTAACGTTGTGTGGTGGTGTTACCACTGACAGGTCTCTCTTGAAAATGAGACCTTGTGTCTCAATGAGATTTTAAACCTGTATAAATAAAGGCTAAATAAAATAAAAAGTAGAGACACTACATACTGATATACACCTGAACATCAGCAGGAGAGGACTCTTTAAAGTAGAGACACTACATACTGATATACACCTGAACATCAGCAGGAGAGGACTCTTTAAAGTAGAGACACTACATACTGATATACACCTGAACATCAGCAGGAGAGGACTCTTTAAAGTAGAGACACTACATACTGATATACACCTGAACATCAGCAGGAGAGGACTCTATAAAGTAGAGACACTACATACTGATATACACCTGAACATCAGCAGGAGAGGACTCTTTAAAGTAGAGACACTACATACTGATATACACCTGGACATCAGCAGGAGAGGACTCTTTAAAGTAGAGACACTACATACTGATATACACCTGAACATCAGCAGGAGAGGACTCTTTAAAGTAGAGACACTACATACTGATATACACCTGAACATCAGCAGGAGAGGACTCTTTATAGAGACAGCCAGTGATATCCCAACATTAGAGACCTTTTAATCTGCAGCATTAAGAGTGTAACCCCCATCACTGTGAGACTAACACTAAGCAGCAGCAGATAATCCCCCCTGACACCACAAAAGAAGACCCTCGCGTCCTTATATTTCACAGCAGGATCCTCTCCGTTTAGTTTCAGCTCTGATTCTCCCTTTGCTTTTACAAACTCTTCTCTATTATCTAGAGCTCACGAGGAACATATTACATATCAAAGGTTCAAAGGTTGTATCATCACATGCTCAGCAGCTGCAGGGCAGAAATGACAATGAAATGCTTCTGACCTGAGCTCCTCCTACAGAGCAACATATAGAATAAAATACAACAATACAAAAAATATTGAAAAGCACAAAACGAAAAGTAACAAACACTGAAATAAAAAATAAAAATAGCATTTCATTTTCATTTAATCGTTTATTTGACGAGGGACAGTGCACATCGATGAACATTTAAAACAAATAATGCTTTAAAAACGTAAACATGCCGGATTTGAGCTTTGAGCTAGTTTCCATCCCTCACGTACAACATGTAGCAGATCAAAGACACGGCGCCATCTGTATCTATATATTATTATCAGAGAGGCAAAAGTACACATCCTCTCCTCAAGTAGAAGTGCAGATACTCATGTTTAAAATGACTCTAGAGGGCCTCTATCGGGGCTGTTGATAGCACCGGTAGCATAGCATAAGAAATCAATGCATCACTTTCTAAATGCACGACATGATCATAAAGCTATGAATGTAACACCTGCTGAGAATCTGTGGAGCAACACACACAAACAACTCTGAAGAAGTGATGCGTAAACATTGGTCCATTCGTTTATAACTCACTTACACGACTAAAAGTGCTTCATCATCATCTTCATCTTCATCCTCCAGCTTTCCACTGGCCGCACACCTGGTGGTAAAGGGAGCTTTTGAAAGAGTGCGTGACATCAACGTATTAACAGGTTTCTCGTGCTTACCCTTTTTAAAAAGTGCAGAGCAGAAGTTGATGTATTTTTGATGAGGGCAGCGAGGTGAGACGCACTACAAGACTGTGCTAGATACCAACTACAACACAATGAACATATGTTACCGTGATTTCATTGTTACTACACGTTTCAAAGTGATGCCGAACTGACAACATACTGATACTGATTCGTGAGAAACCATGAATGAATGCTTCGAAGAGTGTGTACACAAGACAGCAGAAGAAACACTTTTAAAATGTGTTCGATCGATTATGCTAAGCTAAGATGTAGCTTCTCCGTTCACACTCACAACAACGTAATAAAGACTTCAATAAAGCAGAGACTGTATCCTCATGCCACAGACAGTCTGAAGTTTGTACGTATACATGTTCTCCAGTTCCTGAACAGATATGAGGAGCTGTGGTTCAAACTAAAGAAATAACATGATATTTTGTGGCAATATGATCAAATAAGCCCTTATTCCTCCATAAAAACTCATTGTAATCGAGTCAGATTTCCCCCGAGGAGAGCAGGCTAATGTAAATCCTGCTGTGAACACATGAACCTACACACAGTGCATACGCTGCAATGCATGCTGGGCATCAGAAGCAGAGGCTGACCTTTAGGAGTCGGTGGTCTTTGTGCAGGTGCAGAGCTTCCTTTTCTTCATGACCCACTTTCTCCTCCTCTTCCTCCCCTCCCCCTTCATACATAACATATGAAGAGTCATCTGACACTATAGCAGAGATTAAAGCACGACACTGATATGTTTCTGATACCCTGACCGCATGTGAGGAGCCTGAACGCATCACGATTCCTCACAATATCTAACGTCTGCATAATGAAGCAGAGCCTCAGCTTCACGCTTCAGCTTCCTTCCTGCGTCTCTCTGGATTATTACATCAGCATGTAGCTGAGGTACAATAAGTGCAATAAACCATAACGATTCAAACTGAGGACAACAACAACAACAACAACAACAATGCTGACATGTTTACTGCAAACAAGCCAGACCATTGTTCGTGAAATGACTTTATATTCACCATAAAGCCAGAAATCGAAGAGTAAAGCTTGTGTAAAAGTCAGGATTAAGTCAGGATTAAGTCAGGATTAAGTCAGGATTAAGTCAGGATTAAGTTGGATAAAAAGGGTTAACACAGGTGTTGATGCTTTGTGCCTGACAGTCAAAGAGGAGGGAGAAAACTGCTCCAGGAAGACGAGACAAAGGTTAAAGAACAAAAGGCTGTGGATCTGACTCTGAAATATCTCTACTGTTAAAGTAACACCTGCAAGTGTGTGTGTGTGTGTGTGTGTGTGTGTGTGTGTGTGTGTGTGTGTGTGTGTTGTGTGTGTGTGTGTGTGTGTGTGTGTTGTGTGTGTGTGTGTTGTGTGTGTGTGTGTGTGTGTGTGTGTGTGTGTGTGTGTGTGTGTGTGTGTGTGTGTGTGTGTGTGTGTTGTGTGAGGTCAGGCTCTCACAAACACCTCTCTAATGGAACGATAACAGGAGAAAAAGCCTCCTGACTGAAAATAGAAATATTTTAAATGTATTATAACGTCCAGCGCTCTGCTGCAATGCACTCAGGACTTTATTAAACTTCATTTTGGTTAACCATAAAGTGTCATATCATGATGGGATGCATCTCAGTTAATGATCCACACATAAAGGTTTAAGCTATGGTTGTTTTGATGTAAACTTATAAATTGGACAGACGTGGGACCATGTAAATACTTCCTGTCACGCAAACATCTGATATGCTTCAAACGGCACTGAAACACTAAAACAATGCAATCACTTCACATTAAGATCAGAATGGTTTTTCTGTAGCCCCGGACAATTCTCCCTCAATAATATAATACATTAACCGTGCTTTACCTGAACCTCATCATGACACGAGAGGACGGCAGGAATGTAATTTCCCGTGTTCAGTGAATGCAACAGAGGCAAGGCACAGACCAATCAGAGAGTCTCATGGAAATAAGGTACAAGTACTTCTGGGTCTCTGTGTTTCATTCAAGCTCGGCTCTGTGTGTGTGGCAATAGCGCATTTAGTGTGATTGAGCGAGCGAGAGCGAGCACCGGTGCCAGCAGGACTGTGTTGTTAGCATCTGGTTAGCTAGCTGCGCTAACGGACATAAGGAGCTGTTTGTTCCACAACAAGCTGGAGGAGAGTCCTCTCCTGTCAGACTGAGAGGCTCAGTGAGCGAGTGTGTACTGTATATGTGTGTGTGTGTATATATATATATATATATATATATATTATATATATATATATGTGTGTGTGTGTGTGTGTGTGTGTGTGTGTGTGTGACTGTGTGTGTGTGACTGTGTGTGTGACTGTGTGTGTGGTGTGTGTGTGTGTGTGTGTGTTGTGTGTGTGTGGTGTGTCTGTGTGTGTCTGTGTGTGTGTGACTGTGTGTGTGTGTGTGTGTGTGTGTGTGTGTGTGTGTGTGTGTGTGTTGACTGTGTGTGTGTGTGTGTGTGTGTATCAAACATCATTTAATTGCGTTTCAACAATGCATTAGCAGTGTTTGTGATTTAGAAATGGAAAGCTAAATATATGCAAATGAGACAGTGGTATAATAAAGTGGTTAGTGTTAAGCCCAAAAGAATGGTGCATCTGTAGTGACAATAGATAACAAAAGCAATGTGTGACACTCAACTGCCTTCAGGTTTGCAAGACGGGCAAATACAATCCTCATAATGAGATAGGGATGAAGATGAAGATGAAGAGTGTGTGATCCCTTCAGACTGACCTCTACTGAACATCAGATGGACTTTCAGATAAAACACACATAGTGACCGAATCACAGAAATCTGCAGGACATGAAGAGAGGCTTAAAGAAGCTCAGAGGTTTGCTTTATAAGATTGAGGAAACACCGAACACAGACTCTGTTTGGCAGCAAGCAGGAGCTCATTGCAGAAAGTCATATGAAGAAATGACCCAAATAGAATATTAAAAATGTACAAAATAACAATGATTTCCTGAATACAATGTCAAAATACTTAAAACGAAATTACATTAGACAGGTCCAAAAGTTGTAAAGAAAAAGAGGCTAAAGAAGGAATGAAAAATGCAGAAACGTGACTTGAACAATGTCAGAGAAATTGATCAAGAATATCAGAAAAGTATATAAAATTATATGAATAAGAATATAAAGAAATGTCGGGAAATAACATTAAAAGCGTGTGAAAAATGCATAACGATTTGATTAAACATGTGTGAAAAGTATATAAAAAATGCCTCAAAATAAAGAAAATTTGATAAAAATGTCAGAAAATTAGATACAACATTTCAGAAAAGTATATTAAATTGCATGAAAATGGCTAAAAAAACATGTGAGAAATGGCAAAAAAACATGTGAGAACTGGCTAAAAAAACATGTGAGAAATGGCTGAAAAAACATGTGAGAAATGGCAAAAAAACATGTGAGAAATGGCTAAAAAACATGTGAAAAATGGCAAAAAACATGTGAGAAATGGCAAAAAAACATGTGAGAAATGGCAAAAAAACATGTGAGAAAATGGCTGAAAAAACTGTGGAAATGGCAAAAAAACATGTGAGAAATGGCTAAAAAAACATGTGAGAAATGTGAGAAAAATGTCTAAATCGTAACTCGAGAAATATCAGAAAATTTTATAAATTGCCTAAAAAAGGATATAAAGAAATGTCTGATAATCAAATGAAAAGCGTGTTAAAATATCAACAAATAAAATCAAAAATGCCTCAAGCAACAGGAAAACGTCTGAAAATCAGATGAAATGTCCAGCTTCATGTGATATTGACCTTATTGCCTCTGATCAGAGCTATTGACCTTATGCCTCTGATCAGAGTTATTGACCTTATTGCCTCTGATCAGATCGAACAAAGTGTTTGAACGAAGGCCAAAATCATTACTGTGTTGTAAAAAACAGCTTTCCATCAGACTGATCTGTGGCGGAGGGGAGGGGGTTGCTCACTTTATAAAGATGCACTGTATTAACAACAACATAATAGAATATAATGTGAATAATGTCCAGTTTCTACCACACAATAGAGAGTATGTACCCTGTTCTAAAGCCCCTAATGCCCTGCAGGGACTCTAAACAATCCATATGACCCACATCTGAGATTCCTCTAATGATCATTAATCCTTTTTATTCTCATGGAAACTTTCACTGTTTCAGAAACACGTCAGGGTTTATCCGGAGGGTCTCCATTTTCCAATTATTCTGATACCACATGAATGCAGCATGCTTGTTATAGTGAAAACAAATCTGAATATTTTAAATAAATGAAAAGACTGACTTGGCTTTTATGACATGAAACATAAATGATATTAATAATATATTAACAAAATGGGGTTTAATACTAAGCAGGTTTAAAAAATATATACATGACAAATTAGTGTAAATAAATACGCACATTGTTTGTGTATTAAATATAATAAATCCCAAGTCTTGTTTATGTTCAATGTCTGTTTCCTTGTATACAGATGTTAGAGAGTCTGGAGTGAACAGAAACTGATAGAGAGTTCATAAACCCTTCACAATGCACCGATGCTTCGTATCCATTCATGCACACATCATGAATAAATAACAGACGTACAGAACTGCATTAGAGAGAGAACAGATCTCTGTGGTAAAAATAACCCAAAGTGGAAAGAGAGAGAGACTGATAGAACGAGAGAAAGGTCAACGTAAAGAGGGTGAAAGACCTCAAACACATCTGTATACTAACAGAGAGACTCAAACACATCTGTATAATACAGAGAGACTCAAACATCTGTATACTAACAGAGAGACTCAAACACATCTGTATACTATCAGAGAGACTCAACACATCTGTATACTCACAGAGAGACTCAAACACATCTGTATACTAACAGAGAGACTCAAACACATCTGTATACTATCAGAGAGACTCAAACACATCTGTATACTCACAGAGAGACTCAAACACATCTGTATACTAACAGAGAGACTCAAACACATCTGTATACTAACGGAGAGACTCAAACACATCTGTATACTATGTGTATACTCACAAGAGACTCAACACATCTGTATACTACAGAGAGACTCAACACATCTGTAACTAACAGAGAGACTCAAACACATCTGTATACTATCAGAGAGACTCAAACACATCTGTATACTATGTGTATACTCACAGAGAGACTCAAACACATCTGTATACTCACAGAGAGACTCAAACACATCTGTATACTATCAGAGAGACTCAAACACATCTGTATACTAACAGAGAGACCTTTAAAGCATATATTCCTGCTTCCCTTATTCCAGCGGACTTAGAGGATCTGCCGGTGAGAAAATGAGCCTTTAACACCTTTTAGAAGTTAGTGTTTCTCTAAGGTTTAAACTGAGACGACTCAAAAAGCAAGAAACGTGTAAAAAGTAATTTCATAAACATTATTTTGGAGAAAAAAAAGAGCCATTTTGCCGGTGTAACGTCCGTGTTTTACGAAGACATGACATGTAGAATATATCAATGTGCACCGATGCGCATTAAACAGATCATTAAAAGGTTTTAAAGAGGTTTAACAGACTATTGTTTGCTTTCAGACCTCCATATGATATGTAAATCGTTGGTTCCACAAATTTAAATTCAAGTAAAACGATGCAACATGTTAGATAAAGGACATAAGACAAAATACAGAAATACAAATAGTGCAAAATGAAACAGAGTATAGGATAGATTAGAGTTCAATAGTGCAGGTTATGTTGCAAGACCAGTGTGCAAGTAGTGCAGATCAAGTTAGATATACATATATTTATAATAAATAAATACAATAAGCTGGATGATGCAGAGTTGAGGGTAGCTGAGTGGAAACAGAATCCTGCAGCTACCCTCAACTCTGCATCAACAGAATGAGATGTAAGATGACATATTGTACAAATAAATATGATAGAAAATGTCTAGTGATCTAATGGTAACTATTATATACCTATTAAGATAATAAATGTAATAAATTGTAAGATGCAACCAGATCACACTAACTTTACTGAAATTCACATTTAAATACTTTAATTTCCACTGTTTTATATACAGACTCAATAAAGTTGATGAGCTTTGGAGGTCATTATGAAACTCTCTGGTCGTTTCTCACAAAACCACTTTACTCACCTCTCTAGAAAACTCTAAAGGTCCGGACACACCAAGCCGATTTCGGCCGCCGATAGATGTCTGGCCGTCGATGAGCGTCGTGTCGCCCTACTCAGATCGGTGTGTCCCGCCCCGTCATGTCTTTTCGCGACACCTTCCGCTCCTGATTCGACGTGTTGAATCGGGAGCGGAAGGTGTCGGCATGGCCGAAAAGGCTGTCGGCAAAATAAATCACTCTGATTGGCTGTTCAGCTTAGCGAATCAGAGCATGAGAAGCGAAACGGAAGTGAAGAAGGCACACACAGACGGCTATTATTTTTCATTTTCCAGTACCGCACTAAACATGTTTTCGATTATAAGTCGTTATGTGAAACAGTCTGTGATGGACGAGAGGGAAAATGGAACGCACGCTATTTGTTGTTTGTATATATCACGCAGTCTGTTCTTCTCTCTCGGTGTATCACGCAGTCTGTTCTTCTTCTCTCGGTTATCACGCAGTCTGTTCTTCCGGTTGTTGCCTCTTTTGAATGACGAATACACACTACCACCGCCTGCTGGTAAGGAGAGTTATTGCCACTCACGCATGCGCAGTTCGTACGTGCTTCTTGGTCGTCGGCTGAAGTCTTTGCGGTGTGTTCCAGTGCGACACATGGCCAAGACGCAGGGACGTGAGGCGACGCAACAGTCGGGTCCGTCGGGACGTGTTCTTTGGTGTCAGCTTGGTGTGTCGGGCCTTAAATGTGTCCTGAAGGATTTAAGACTCAGACTCGGTCAATTCTTCCTCTCTTTATGGACCTCCTGCTGTGTTTCACACAAAGAGAGAGAGGAGGCTTCTCTTCTGAAAACTGATTTATATTCAGAGAGCAGGACCAAAGCTGCTTTGCATCATAAAACAATTCCTGAAGAAACTGAGAAAGAGGCTGCTTCAATATAAAAGGAGAATAAAAGACACGTTTGAATGGCTTTTATCAAATATTCTGTTATCGAGTTACACTTAAAGTATGTTTTGCTGCAAAATGCCGCTTTTTTCTGATTTAAAATTAATATCTGTGGACTTTGAGACACTGGACGTTTATCTATCTAGTATCACTTTTTACAAACCATCAATCCATGAAAGAGTGTTTTATGTTCTTATATTCTCACATAACATCCCACAGTTTCCTCCTAAAAAGTAATGTGCATGTTAGCTCAGGAAAGCATACCCATTAACAAATATGGAACAAGCTGTTATTAAATGAATGCATCTTTACTTGCTGTTCAATGCAACTCAATAAAACAAGATGCATTTTTCCAGTTTTTAAGATTTAAACTGTTTTATCTACAAAACATGAATGGATTCATTGAAAAAGTTGATTGATGAATTGATCTTTGCTGCAGTGCTAAAACGTCTCCTTACAAGCAGAAGTGTTTCAGAGATGATACAGCCCATAATAACCCTGATGATGTCGTGTTGCATGATGACTCCTCCTGGTGTTCCCTCTGCATCATTTCTACTCACACTGACTCTCTTAGATTTGATCTGAGACTTATACCTTTTATCAGAGTTTTGATTCTTTCTCAAAAAGTTGATTTTCTTCTCAGATTTCTTTTTTTTTTATAATTTAGAATTCTTTTCTTAGAATATTTTTATATTTTTTGATAATATATTTTTTTAAGAATTCTGAATTTTCTAATAATTTCTTCAGAATTCTCAAATGTTGACTTCTTCTCAAATTCAGATTTCTTTTTTTATAATTCAGACTTTTTTCTTAGATATTTTAATATATAGAGAATAATATTTTTTAAAGAATTCTGAATGTTCTTATAATTTAGATTTCTTCTCAGAATTACGACTTTCTTTCTTAGATTTATTTGAGTTTTGATTCTTTCTCAAAATGTTCACTTTCTTCTTCCGAAAATATGTCTCAGTGTCTCAGAGTCTCAGAGTCTCAGTGTCTCAGTGTCTCAGAGTCTCAGAGTCTCAGTGTCTCAGAGTCTCAGAGTCTCAGAGTCTCAGAGTCTCAGAGTCTCAGTGTCTCAGAGTCTCAGTGTCTCAGAGTCTCAGTGTCTCAGTGTCTCAGAGTCTCAGAGTCTCAGTGTCTCAGTGTCCAAGGTACAAAGGTATATATATATTCACTTGAATGTAAATCAGAGATACAGCCCATAATAATGCTGATGATGTCCTGTGTCATGATGTCGTGTGTCATGATGTCCTGTGTCATGATGTCGTGTGTCATGATGTCGTGTGTCATGATGTCCTGTGTCATGATGTCGTGTGTCATGATGTCGTGTGTCATGATGTCATGATGACATGATGTCCTGTGTCATGATGTCGTGTGTCATGATGTCGTGTGTCATGATGTCATGATGACATGATGTCCTGTGTCATGATCGTTCGTGGTCATGATGTCCTGTGTCATGATGTCATGATGACATGATGTCGTGTGTCATGATGTCGTGTGTCATGATGTCATGATGACATGATGTCCTGTGTCATGATGTCGTGTGTCATGATGTCCTGTGTCATGATGTCCTGTGTCATGATGTCCTGTGTCATGATGTCCTGTGTCATGATGTCCTGTGTCATGATGTCGTGTGTCATGATGTCATGTGTCATGATGTCCTGTGTCATGATGTCGTGTGTCATGTCATGTGTCATGATGTCCTGTGTCATGATGTCCTGTGTCATGATGTCCTGTGTCATGATGTCGTGTGTCATGATGTCATGTGTCATGATGTCCTGTGTCATGATGTCCTGTGTCATGATGTCCTGTGTCATGATGTCGTGTGTCATGATGTCATGTGTCATGATGTCCTGTGTCATGATGTCGTGTGTCATGATGTCATGTGTCATGATGTCCTGTGTCATGATGTCCTGTGTCATGATGTCATGTGTCATGATGTCCTGTGTCATGATGTCGTGTGTCATGATGTCATGTGTCATGATGTCCTGTGTCATGATGTCGTGTGTCATGATGTCATGTGTCATGATGTCCTGTGTCATGATGTCCTGTGTCATGATGTCGTGTGTCATGATGTCCTGTGTCATGATGTCCTGTGTCATGATGTCCTGTGTCATGATGTCCTGTGTCATGATGTCGTGTGTCATGATGTCATGTGTCATGATGTCGTGTGTCATGATGTCATGATGACATGATGTCCTGTGTCATGATGTCCTGTGTCTTGATGTTGTGTGTCATGATGTCATGTGTCATGATGTCCTGTGTCATGATGTCATGTGTCATGATGTCCTGTGTCATGATGTCATGTGTCATGATGTCCTGTGTCATGATGTCCTGTGTCATGATGTCATGTGTCATGATGTCCTGTGTCATGATGTCCTGTGTCATGATGTCCTGTGTCATGATGTCCTGTGTCATGATGTCATGTGTCATGATGTCCTGTGTCATGATGTCGTGTGTCATGATGTCCTGTGTCATGATGTCCTGTGTCATGATGTCCTGTGTCATGATGTCCTGTGTCATCATGATGTCCTGTGTCATGATGTCCTGTGTCATGATGTCCTGTGTCATGATGTCCTGTGTCATGATGTCCTGTGTCATGATGTCCTGTGTCATGATGTCCTGTGTCATGATGTCATGATGACATGATGTCGTGTGTCATGATGTCCTGTGTCATGATGTCATGATGACATGATGTCCTGTGTCATGATGTCCTGTGTCTTGATGTTGTGTGTCATGATGTCCTGTGTCATGATGTCCTGTGTCATGATGTCATGATGTCCTGTGTCATGATGTCATGATGTCATGATGTCCTGTGTCATGATGACATGATGTCCTGTGTCATGATGTCCTGTGTCATGATGTCCTGTGTCATGATGTCCTGTGTCATGATGTCATGATGTCATGATGTCCTGTGTCATGATGTCCTGTGTCATGATGTCATGATGTCCTGTGTCATGATGTCCTGTGTCATGATGTCATGATGTCCTGATGTCATGATGTCCTGTGTCATGATGACATGATGTCCTGTGTCATGATGTCCTGTGTCATGATGTCCTGTGTCATGATGTCCTGCGTCATGATGTCATGATGTCATGATGTCCTGTGTCATGATGTCATGATGTCATGATGTCATGATGTCCTGTGTCATGATGACATGATGTCCTGTGTCATGATGTCCTGTGTCATGATGTCCTGTGTCATGATGTCCTGTGTCATGATGTCCTGTGTCATGATGACATGATGTCCTGTGTCATGATGTCCTGTGTCATGATGTCCTGTGTCATGATGTCCTGTGTCATGATGTCCTGTGTCATGATGTCATGTGTCATGATGTCGTGTGTCATGATGTCCTGTGTCATGATGTCCTGTGTCATGATGTCCTGTGTCATGATGTCCTGTGTCATGATGTCCTGTGTCATGATGTCCTGTGTCATGATGTCCTGTGTCATGATGGTGTGTCATGATGTCCTGTGTCATGATGTCGTGTGTCATGATGTCCTGTGTCATGATGTCCTGTGTCATGATGTCCTGTGTCATGATGTCCTGCGTCATGATGTCGTGCGTCATGATGTCCTGTGTCATGATGTCGTGTGTCATGATGTCCTGTGTCATGATGTCCTGTGTCATGATGTCTTGTGTCATGATGTCGTGTGTCATGATGTCCTGTGTCATGATGTCCTGTGTCATGATGTCGTGTGTCATGATGTCCTGTGTCATGATGTCCTGTGTCATGACGCTTTCCCCTCCAGATGCTCCTCTGAATAATTCCTCCTGAACACACAGCGGGCCGTTTGAAGTGAGCATGGATACAAACGACTCGTCTTAAAGTCTGAGATATAGGTCAGTGATTATGCTCTGTTTCACACGGAGAACATTATAACTAATCTATAAACACGTGTGATACTCCCATGTTTCTGAGGATCTGTAAGTGACGTGTTCATGGCATGTTAGTCTTCTGAGTGCTCCCCCCCCCCCATCAGAACAGCTGTGAGGGTCTAAATCTGTTCTGACACAACATGAAGGCCATCAGAGAAAACAGCAGCTCTTTAGATCAGTGCAGACGAGCAGATCCATTTTTAATGATCTGTGTTAGCAGGAGACGAGGAGCAGCAGGAGACGAGGAGCAGCAGGAGACGAGGAGCAGCAGGAGACGAGAGACGAGGAGCAGCAGGAGACGAGGAGACGAGGAGCAGCAGGAGACGGTCAGAGCACTAATAGCTTGATGCACTGGAGTTGGTTCTTTCGCCAAACAATATCATAGACTGTTCGTCCAACAGGGAGTTTGTTTTCACGTTTGTTTTTCTCACAATTTGGACTTTTTCAGGATTTGGGTTTTTGGCTTTATTCAGATTATTTTCTTAATTTTTTAGAATTTTGACTTTTTTCCTCAGAATTCTGACTTTCTAAAAATCTGTAAATAATTTAGAACTTTTTTATAATTCAGACTTTTTTTCTTAGAATTACAATTTCTGGAGAATTATTATTTTTCATAATTTTTTTTTTTTTTAAAGGAATCAGATTCTTCCAAATCTTGTTTTTTTTTTTAGAATGATATATTTTAATACATTTTGATACTTTCTCAAAATGTTGACTTTTTTCTCAGAGTTTGGACTTGCATCCTAATTCAGACTGTCTCAACATTATGTGTGTGAATACAGTCATCTGTGTGGAAATGTGTAAGCTGTAAATGTAAACAAGATTTGTAAAGTCACAAAAATGCTTTACAAATATAAAAAAGATCAGCAAATCCGTAAATAAAAAGAAGATCTGTGAAAACATTCATTAACTTACAAATAAACAAAAAAAAGTGTTAAATATCTTACATTTACGTTTAATCAGGTGTTTGTGGATCGGTTTTATACACACACTTTGAGGAATCTGATGTTTTAAACCGTTAAACCCTCTTCTGATCCACTGGGAGATCCTCCCCACCAGTCCCCATTATAAAACTGTGTGCTGGTGTTACGTTGAAAGCCGTCCCCCTCTCAGTGTTTCACAAAGACACAGCTGCTTTTTCACTCGGCTCTTTTCAGACGCTTCTGAGGCGCCCGCTGTTTTCTGTTTTCTGTTTACAGAGAAAAGACTTCTGAAGAACCACGATGTGTTTCCCATTCTGAGGAGGGGGGGTTCAGGATGAGGCCTTCTGGGGGGGGGGGGGGGGGGGCATTTATAAGAGAAATAAGAAAGAACTCCCTGACAAAGACAAGCAGCCGATGTTTTCTTACAGCCCTGGGACCGCTCTGGTGTAAAGAGGGTGAGAAATATCGTGTCGCAAACATCCAAAACATAACGGAAAAGCAAAGGCTTCATAATAATAATGTGTTTCATCTCATAAAACTGCTGGTATGGAAATGGGAAGAGGTTAAGTTCTGAGAAAAACTTGAGAGAATTAAGAATTGTTCTGAATTTTTCTCAGAATTCTTTGTTTTTTCTTATCATTTTGACTTTTTTCAGAATTTCTGATTTTTTCTAAATGTTTGAATTTTCGGACTTTTTGCGTTTTCTCAGAATTTTTACTTTTTTCTCAAAATTTTACTTTTGTTCCTGATTTTTTTTTCTGAATTCTGACTGTCTAGAATTTTGTCTTTACTCAGAATTTCTCAGAGTTCTGACTTTTTCATTTTATGCACTTTAAAATGCTTCTTAATCATCTACAACTACATTTTAAATCTAAACACAGCAACGTTCTCCCAAAAATACAGAAGTCTCCCAGTTCCCACCAACTGACGCCACTGATATCAATCATTATCAAACAGGAAGTCTTGATGATGCTTTCCCCTCCAGATGCTCCTCTGAATAATTCCTCCTGAACACACAGCGGGCCGTTTGAAGTGAGCGTGGATACAAACGCCTCGTCTTAAAGTCTCACATATAGGTCAGTCTGTTTCACACGGAGAACATTATAACTAACCTATAAACACGTGTGATACTCCCATGTCTCTACTTCCTGTTTCTGAGGATCTGTAAGTGACGTGTTCATGGCATGTTAGTTTTCTGAGTGCACCCCCCCCATCAGAACAGCTGTGAGGGTCTAAAGTCTTTCTCCTGGAGCATCTGCTGCCATGAGAAGACGTGTCCCGTCGGACGATAACTGAAACGTGTTTGGAACGAAACGGAGATCTTCCTCGGGACGCCTTCAGGGCCAAAAGGGTTTCTGTTCGCACGTTTAACGATCACTTAGACTAGAGAGCGACAAACTGAAACGCTATCACTGCGACCAGAGGAGGAACACTACCCAGATGTGAGGTGGTATTATGACCCTTCCTGATTAAACTTGGTTTGCACTGAGACAACTCTTCCTGTGATTGCATTTTGTGTAATGATTAAAAACATGATTGAAAACAATAGTAAAACCCTAGAGAGTCAAAGGAGATGATGAGACCTTTACAGCTGAACCCTTCTTCGTTGTGTTCGAAAGCCGTTTCCCTTCATGCTGTTCTCATGATTGAACTCACTCAAAAACACTCCAAAATAATGACTATCATCCAATATTGTTTTTACTACATCATAACTACCTTGTTATGCATTCACAACCGAACAATCCTGTTGTCATAGTATTATTTATAACCTCAAAAAACATGTATCTGTGGGGGAAACTTCTGAAGCAATGGAGAGTCAGGACTCAGAGAGACACAAGGAGAGCTGGAGCTTTGAGGGCAAACACTGACGGTTTATTTGGAGTTATGGCGCGGAGAGTTGACAAGACAGGTGGTGTGTACGAGCTGACACGGCGGTTGCCAAACCAATTCTGAAGAACTCTTTCTGTAGCTCGAGGTTTTAACTAGTTCAGAGTGTAATAATCAACAGTCTTCATCAGCGAGACTAAAGCAATATGGACCCTGAATCTAACTAGAGCTCTCGTCCATAGGAAAGAATGTGCGCCAGGGAACCTACGACCCTGAACAGTAAACTACCTCATGGCGGCTTGTGCTCTGTCAGACTGGCAACAACAATGCGCCCAAGCTGCCCCTCCTTAAGAGAGATAGCAGCAGAACTCCAGGCCGTAGACCTATGCCGTGGGAAAGGAGACAGTGAGAGGAGAACATGATGAACTGTGTCGAAGGTTGAATACCTAAGCAAATTATTCCCTAACAGAAACCACATATTTTTAAGTAAGAAATGGGATTAAATTCACTCATTATATTCCCTATAGATAGTGAATACAGTGGATAATTATGTTATCTGACTATAATAGACTAATATTAGAATACAATTGAAAGAGAACTTTATATTATTAACTACAGTATAGTAACCCACAACATTTCATTGCACCAAATAACACACTTTTCTTAGAGAGACCTTCAGACTTGACTAAAATGGTCAGAATCAGTGTCGTAGTGTTTATTTAGCTGTTGGAGGATATCATGAAGCCGGACAGTTATTATGTCATTTCAACGGGTCACGGCAGACCGAACACAACGTAAAGGTTAATAATACTTAGGGTTTTTCAGTTTTCCATGCTAATCTGTTCAGTTTAACTTGAATAGTTCTTCTGAACAGTGTGACACGTGTTCAGATGAACTTCAGCTCATTAACATCTCGACCCGCTCTCATTGAATCTCTGTATTCCTCTGTCAGGTCCTGAGGCGTGAGAACGAGTCACGTGAGCAGAAAAGTCAGAAAAGCACATCGCTCATCGATAGAAACCCAAATTGACAGATGCATTGTGGGATTACAGATGCAAACCACTGCGATTCCACGACTGTAAAATATTTCGTAAACTGGGATCTCTGGTAAATATAGCTTCATATTCACTGGAAGACGGTCATCAGACGTGTTTTCAAATCAAAACAGAGTCACATTTGCTTTAAATATAAAATAAAATTGCCTGCAGCGCTTTAATTATTTCTGCTAATAAAATGCACTGACCTACAAACCTGCAGCTAATGAACCTGATGAAGCTGAAACTGCCTCAAAGTGAGTCAACCTGTCTCCCTTTACCAGCGGCGAGCCGTGACTTTTATACCTATATATTATGACCCTCAAAAAAAATTTTTAAAAATTATTATGTCACAGCGTATACCTCAGCGGAATATCAAAACAACGGCCCGGGGTGCAAAACGTATCAATGAAAGCGACCCTTTACCACACAAAACAACACCTGTAAATAACCCAATTTGTGTTCTTTGAAATTGAAAATGATATTGCATTGTGTTTGTTACTTTCGTTGCAGTTGTATGTCTTAAGTGTAAGTTGGCATGCTTTTATTTTGAATATATATATATATTTGCCCAAAGATACAGATGTCTGCTTCTTCTGGGTCTAGATTTTATGGAGTTTAACCTCAAAAGGACCTTTTTCTGCACCTGAAAACCTGTCTGAGGGGAGAAAAGTTCACTACAAGAGACGATGTCTTTAAATCCCACGGGTCACTTTATTATCATTGAGGATTGTTCCTTATCTTGAGGTGACGGCGTCATAAAACATGGCATCAGACTTTTAGAGCTTCAGAAACGACTTCGATAAGGCCTAAAGAATAACAATACGTTTAGAAAGTGAAGAAAGACACATTTTAAACAAAGACACTCTGCAGGAAGAAATATTATTTCAACCTAAATGTCAGCGAGGCTACATAATCAAATAAAGCAGATCAAAATGTCCTCTGCAGAAACTCAAGCACTAACCAAACGCAGAGCTCCAGACAGGACTCAATATTCATGGAACAATTTCTGCTCTTTATTCATTTATTCACATTTAAAATAGCCACTAAATGCTACAAATTAAAGTTATGTAACATGTCAGAGCAAATGTTCATTTCTGGCTGAATGCCGGTGCAACAGACGGGATCATTTCATTATTTCTTTATTTCTCAGCCAACTGTTAAACGCTCTCATCAGATCATTCGTTTGTTTGAGCTGATGAGGAGGATTTAAAGGGTTCCTGTTCATGTTTTCATGTATTATATATTTTTGTATGCTTGTAACGATTGTTATTATTCAAGTTTGTATTTGATGTCTTTGAACGCATTCTTGGGTTCCTAAAGAGGCTCAAAAACTCAACATTTTGCATCTAGTTTTGTGCAAAATTAGCTATCTAAAATGTGTTTGTGATTGGACGTAAAGAAAGTGCATAAGCCACGCCCACTTTCACTACATTTGGTAGCTATGTGAAACAGAGCAGAGATCTGTACCAGAAACCCTAAATATCACTTATTCACATGAAGAGATTTATGGCATTTTTCTAGAGTTTTTAAGATTCAAATGTTTCCTTCTAAAATAAATACTCTTGTTTTGGTGAGGCGTGTTTCAATTATGGAGCTAATCAGGGCCGTCCCTGGCCAACATGAGGCCCCACGCAAAGTTATATGATGAGGCCCTCTGTTTCGCGAGCGTCGACGGGGGGGGGGGGGGCTAGTGGAGGCTCAGTTGAGGCACCCTCCTCAAGGTGAGGCCCCACGCAGTCTGCATGATCGGCCTGTAGGGAGGGACGGCCCTGGAGCTCATTTCACCTTTCATTACAAAGAAATAGGGTTTTTGGATCCAGTTATACCAGAGAGCTCACAGGAAGTCACACTCTAATGTCTGGCACTATTTCTATTCTATTTGTATTAACGTGCACATCTCAAAACATTCTCTTGCACTATTTGATCTGTTTCATTTGTTCTTTGTCCTATATATATTCATGTTGCTCTGTTGGAGGAGGACTTCAGTTTGTCATTGACACATCTCCACTGTAGCTGCTGAGCTCATGATGAGAGAGACTCTACCTGCGGTTCTACCTGAAGCATCTCATATTTATAAATATATAACCCTTTGCTGCTCGACCCGTACTAGAAACCCAAAATGTCCCGATTTATGGCATTTTTCTAGAGTTTTTTAAGATTCAAAATTCCTTTTTTAAGATTCCTTACAAAATAAATACTTTCTCTCTTGTGTTGGTGAAGCGTGTTTAAATGTATGGAGCTCATTTCAGCTTTCATTAACAAAGAATAAGGTTTTCTGATCCAGTAGAGACACGGTACAGTATGTTAGAAAGCTCACAGTCACACTGACCTGAAGCATGAGATGAGATGAGATGAGATGAGATGAGATGAGATGAGATGAGATGAGATGAGATGAGATGAGATGAGATGAGATGAGATGAGATGAGATGAGATGAGATGAGATGAGATGAGATGAGATGAGATGAGATGAGATGAGATGAGATGAGATGAGATGAGATGAGATGAGATGAGATGAGATGAGATGAGATGAGATGAGATGAGATGAGATGAGATGAGATGAGATGAGATGAGATGAGATGAGATGAGATGAGATGAGATGAGATGAGATGAGATGAGATGAGATGAGATGAGATGAGATGAGATGAGATGAGATGGAGATGGAGATGGAGATGGAGATGGAGATGGAGATGAGATGGAGATGGAGATGGAGATGGAGATGGAGATGGAGATGTCTGCGTGGCAGCAGCACACCTTACAAAGACAAGGCATTGTACAATGGAGAAATGAAAAGACTAGAAATAAAGAATCCAAAATGTAAACGTCTCACATAAATAAAATAGCATGAGAAAGTCAAAGCGCCTGTCCTACCTTGTGGCTGTACGGAGCTTCTCCAGGTTGATCCCGTCTTTAGAGAGTCTGTCTCTCAGCAGGACCTTCAGCTTCAGTTTGGGGTACGTCACAAAGTCGTTGCAGTGGGACAGTTTCAGGTTGTGTTTCCCGGGACATGAAGACTCGTGAAGTCCTGATTTTAACTTCCTGTCTCCGTCCAGAGGCTCTAAAGTGAATAATAACCCGCTGACTTCCTGTTCTTCCCGTCCTGAAGCCGTGAACGGCGGTGAGAAGTCTGTGTCTGTGAAACTGGATCTGAACTCCGATGGCGTCCAGATCTGGATCCCCGATCTGTTTGCAGACCTCCAGGTCATCGTATCCGTTATCCACGAAGGCCTCCAGGTACTGAGCCAGGTGCAGCTTAGAGAGCCACTCCAGGACCAGGCAGGGACCCTGGCTCATCTTTAGAAATAAGGTTTATAAAGTAAAAAAGACCTTAAATCCTCCACATCTGTCAGAGCGTCCGGATTACAACACTGTGGAGAGATGAGGCTTATGTTAGGGACGCTTTGTTGGTGTAGGAAGTGAGACATTAACAACATGTTGGGTCTATAAGATGTCAGAGAAAGTCAGAATCTGAGAAATAAATCAAAATATGTGAAAAATCTTAATTTGTGAAAAAGTAAGAATCTAATTCTGATCAAAAATGGAAATCTGAGAAAAAAATGATCTCAGATTATTTATTTAACTTGAATCTGCACTTTTAGAGAATCTGTAACCAGGGATTTGTTGACTTCCTCCTAAAGGTCTCATCTTTAGAAAGTATTTAAAAAGTCTGAAGACCTTTAATGTGAATCTGAATATTTCTCTACTCAAGTACAAGATCTGAGTACTTCTATTTTACTGAAGTACAAGATCTGAGTATTTCTACTTTTAGTCAAGTACGAGATGAGTACTTCTACTTTACTGAAGTAAAGATCCGAGGTACTTCTAGCCCTCTATATATACATCCATATTTTAATTGTATGGGTAATTAGCACAGATGTGTAAGTTGAATGTATTAACATGCATTTGTATCCCTCAGATTTAAAAAGTTTAAATCGTAATTGACACTAATGATCACAACTTTTAACTTACTTCCTCTCCTCTTCGCCAGGTGTGTCCGGTCAGTTTCTGAGAGAAGATTTAAATCCACTTCTCCACATTTCTGTGCAGTTTTCCTCTCAGAAACACCCGGTGAAACCCCGGCTCTCCTCAGGCTGCTTCCCCGTCTTTGTCCCTCTCATCCGGGTAAAAACGCTCCGGCATGTCGGTAAAAAAAACATCCATGCGGAGTTCAAAATTAAATAAATCCAGAGCCAAAATGTAACATATAAACAACATCAGAGTGAACATAAACCGTAAAACATGTGATGGACCGGTGAAAGAGCAGTATTCTCGGCTCTTCTGGAGCTCCTCTCCCCAGTCCTCTCGCTCTGCTTCCCCGCAGAATGAGCTCTTCTCCGGGCCTCTCTCTCTGAGGAGCCCCGCTGCATCACGGGAGCTCCGGAGCACCAGCGACACCTGCTGGGGGTTCTGGGAAATATAGGAATACAAATAAAATGAGATATATAATTAAAAATGAAATAGATACAAAACTGATCTGATAAAATACATTAAAAAGAAATAAAACGAACCTTTTTCTTGTGGGGAATGTAGGAATAAAATAAAATAGATATATGATTAATACAATAAAATAAATACACAATTAAACCAGTGATAAAATACATTAAAATTGAATAAAACCAACTTTTTTCTTGTAAATAATAATCATGTTTTATTATTTAGGGGTAGGCTACAATAACAACAAAGTCACCTGTGACCCACGTGACACCGGTGTTGTCAGAGGATCTGTTCCTTTCATCTTCTCGCTGTGCGAGAGTACCGTGGCTACATTCTTGTAGCCTACAGCGTTCAGTTTAGGGCATTTCCACTACACGGCCTCACTCAGCCTCGCTCGGTAGGCTAGGCCTCGTTAGGACTGGCTCACTTTATGGCGCATTTCCATTACAGTTTAGGAACTGGTAGTATCTATAGTAACGCAGTGTAGGGAGCCGTGACGTCATCTTCAATGAGAACCCAGAAAACAAACACAGCCGTTAGCTGTTAGCACTCAGAGCTCACAGCTCCTCATATCTGTTCAGAAACTAGACAAAAGTTAAACAAGTACAACCACAGACTGCCTGTGTCATGGAGAATACAGTCGCTGCTTTATTTATGTCTGTATAGGCCGTTGTTGTGAGTGTGGACGGTCGGAGCAGATACTACGTTAGCTTAGCCAATCTCCATTTAGAAAACACGCATTTTAAAAGGTTTTTCGCCTGCTGTCTGTCTGCAGACTTGTCAAAGCATTAATTCATGGTTTTTACTAACCGGTATCAGTATGTTGTTACTTCGGCATCATTTTGAAACGTGTATTACAATTAAATCACGGTCAAATATGTCCATCTTGTTGTAGTTGTAGCCCCCTTGCCAGCGATTCTCTCTCTGGTTTAGCATACTCAGCCCGACTCAGCCTGGTTGTTCCTGGCCCTAGAACCACGATTTTATGGGGCCAGAAAAACTGTGAATTAGGACCCACTAGCCGGTACTAGGCCAAGTGGAAACGCAACCAAAAACGGGCCCCGCACGGCTCGGCACGCTTAAAGCGAGCTCCGCGCTGCAGTGGAAACGCAAAATGGCGCGTTTCCACATTTGATCTGAGGATTTCTCTGCATGCAGCTGGCCGTGTGCAGCTTCGCGACCGATTCAATCGGAGCCGCGGGTTGTTGACTCGTCCTCCAGGAGCTGTGGCCGGCCCGCACCATCTCCCAGCTAAGTTGTCCTGATTGCTGTCTTGTTTATTGTTTGGCTTAGACTTTCTGGTGACGACAGTGTTCCCGCTTCCTCCCCATAAAGTTGCCCTTATGTGTCTTTTGTAATTTCTGCTTGTGGCGTTGTGCCCGAGCTATCATGAGCATTTTGAGTTTTCCAGCTTTAGCTGCGTTTCTCGTTTATTTAGTTAGCAGTAGCGTGGCTCAGCCCAGTGTTGTAGTCGAGTCACCACTCTCTCGAGTCCGAGTCCAAGTCCGAGTCACCAAGGGAGAGTCGTAGTCGAGTCCGAGTCCAAGTCCGAGTCACCCAAGGATGTCCGAGTCGAGTCCGAGTCCGAGTCATCATTACCTGTGTTCGAGTCCGAGTCCAAGTCCGAGTCACCTAAGAAGAGTCCAAGTCAAGTCCGAGTCACAAGTCTTCATGCATTAATCTTCGTGGATATATGTGTTGTAATGTAGCTGCTCCTCTACATTGCTTTCATCCTGTCATGTTATACTAATCTGTCTATTGAACTGCTGTGAAGCCAGTTTGGCTACAATTCTTGAATAGTACTATACAAATATAAAGCGTATTACTAATATTAATATTATTATTATTATTGTAAATGACCTATAATATGTCTAACTATATTTAAAATGAGTTACCTTTTAGAGAAGTGATTATATTTGTATGCCAATATTTTCCTATGGTAAAGTTTTCGTTTTGCACTTTTATTTTGATAGTAATAAGATCGGGACTCTTATTTTGAAGGAACTTTTACCGGTTAAATCGGTTTACTGATGAAGATTAAGCCCCAGAAAGCACATGGCTACTCAGCATGCAAAATGACGTCATTCTGCATTTTAAGTAGCCATGAGCTTTCGTGTTATCGGCTGAATCTTTATTTATTGATTAGATCACGTTACTCTGATGATAGTGTTCAGCCTATATGTCTGAACTCGATCCTTAGAGTAATGTGTTACGGAGCCTTCTCTTCAATCTTTTTTCCACATAACGAGCATTTTGCTCTGCTCTTTTCCAATGTGGAAGCAGAATGTGTGAAAGCATACAGCACGATGCGGGGTGTGTCTCTAGACATCTTTAGACTGGAATAGCGGGGCCCAGTATGTGAACCCGCCACGCAGGTGCACACGCCAGGATAGAGGACATCAGACTCCATAGAAAACTTGCTCGAGTCCGAGTCCAAAGTCAATGTACAAGTCGAGTCCGAGTCATCGTGGGGGGGAAAATTCACGAGTCCGAGTCCAAGTCATCGTACGCCAGAATTCACGAGTCCAAGTCATCGTGCGCGAGAATTCACGAGTCCAAGTCCGAGTCGCATCAATCAGTGCGCGAGTCCGAGTCGAGTCACGAGTCCCGAAAATCGACACTGGAGTCCGACTCGAGTCCGAGTCCAGGACTCCATCTCTGGCTCAGCCTAACTATATCGTTGTTATTTACTGCTCCTATTACTAGACTCCAAGCACTAGGATGGGTTAGATGCAGAGAACATCTTCACTGTGTGTGCTGCATGCTCTGCATGTGTGGCCATTAAAGAGGGTTTCATCCCTCCCAATATTATATTATTGCTAGTGTGCAGCCATTTGGCCGACACTTTTAAGCACTGGCCACGGTTACTACTGTAACTACGGTTCTATGCCATTCTCTTCTTTAGAAGCTAATTATCTGGCCTTTATATTTGTGTTATTTGACTTGGACTTGCTTCGGTAGCCGCACCTCTGCTTGAGGATGCCATGTCACTAGCGGCTTCGGCTAAACCTCTTCAATGAAGGGGTGGAGGACGGGGCCCCGCTCACTCCCGAGGAGGCTTCCCACTCCTCTGCTCAGAGCTCTCTGCAAGGCATGGAGGACGCCTCCATGGCGGCCATTATTCGTGCGGCCCTGGCACGCTTGCAGCTTCAGGTTCCGCAAGCCGACTCGGCTCAGGCTAGTGCCTTCTTCAGGCATAACCCTGCCCCTGTCACTCTCACTGTTCCTTCTTCAGAGGAGTACCTGAGGGAGCTCCATGCATGCTGGAGAGACACCAGGGCCCTCTCCCACTCTGCTGCCATGCAGGGTCCGGCGAGGGTGGGGCTGGGTCGCTTGCCATCCATTGAGCCTGCCATCGCCTCCCCGATTCTGGCTCCTGATGAGCTCCAAGGCCTGATGCCAGGTGCCCTCGGCCTCAGTGCAGGGTCACAGACGAGCTGCTCTGTAAGGCCTACGACACAGCGGCAAGCATGGGTCGTACGGGAACTCCTGTCTCTACCTCTCTGCAGCAGGCTCCGGCCGAGCCTTCTTTGCTGGGCCTCAGTGATGCATCACTGCAAGCCTTTGCCCTAATGTCTAGGGAATTGGGACGAGTTATGTCCTTATTGGTGCAGACTCGTCGCAGGGTTTGGCTTGCTCAGTCACCACTGTCGGAGACATGTCCTCCGTAGTGTGCCAGTCGAGCCAGGGGAGCTGTTTGGGGCAGCTGTCCTGGAGGCACTGGAGCGTGCTGCCCAAGCTAGGCGGACCAGGCAGCAGCTCTCGGGTCTTCATAGGCCTGTGCCCACTCCCAGCAGGCCCAGGGGCCCCTCTAGCAGCCGCACTCAGCCACCAGATTACAGTGGTGGTATGCGGAGGTCCCAGCGGCCCACTCAACCGCCTCCCGGTGGCTTTCTTGCCCCCGGTCGCCGGCCTTCTAGGCAGCCTCGTGCCTCAGAGCCTTACCGGCGCCCCCCAAGGGGCCCCGAAGTCTCGGGGCCGGTCGTCGGCTGCTTTTCCCAGCAGCAGCTCAGTTACTGGGCTGCCTGTACTTCCGACCCTTGGGTGGTTCCACCTTAACCCAGGGGTACGAACCGCAGTTCCGGCCCCTAGCCTTCGGCCGGGTCAAAATGACAGTTGTCAGCGATTCGGCGAAGGCCTTAGCTCTGGCCCAAGAGTTGTCCGTCCTCTTGCCAAGGGCGCAATCGAGCCAGTAGACCCTCTGCTTCAGCCGGGGGTTCTACTCTGCGTACTTTCTCGTGAGCAAGAAAGTCGGCGGATTTCGTCTGATCTTGGACCTCAGAGGAATCAACAGATTCCTGAAGGTGCTGCCATTCCATATGCTGACCACAGCACATGCACAGGGGGAGTGGTTCGCACTGCCTACTTGCCTACTTCCACGTGCCGGTTGCATCTCACCACCGGAAGTTCTTGAGGTTTGCCTTTCAGGGCCGACACTATCAGTTCCGGGTGCTTCCCTTTGGTCTCTCCTCTCTCCAAGGGTGTTCACCAGGGTCGTGGTGGCAGCTCTCGCACCCCTGCAGGCGCAAGGCGTGAAGGTCCTGCCGTATTTAGACGATTGGCTGGTTTCGCCTTTTATCTCACGTAGCCCGGTTGGGTCTAACAGTAACACCAGGAAGAGTTGCCTGGACCCTTCCCAACAGGTCACTTACCTGGGGTATGGTCCTAGATTCGGCCGTCATTAGGGCCTACCTGTCACCTCGTCGTGTGGACGACATTTTCTTCTTCTCATCTTCAGGCTGGGCAAGATGGTGCCTTACATTCAGTTCCTCCGGCTCTTGGGCGGACTGACGGCTGCCTCAGCCGTTGTGCCCTTAGGCCTGCTGTGCTGCGCCCCATGCACAGCCTTCACTTGGACGCCAAGTGGCACAGGCACAGAAGAGTCAGGGTGTCTCAGCGGTGCCTCCACTCTCTGTCCCGCTGGAGGGACAGGGCCTATCTTTTGATGGGCGTGCCCAGGAGCGCCATCCCATCCCGCCGGGAGACTGTCACTGCAGATGCATGTCTCTCAGGGTGGGGTGCAGTGTGGCAGGGCAGGACTGTCCAGGGTCAGTGGCCTGCCAAGGAGGGTGCACGCCATGTCAACGTGCTAGAGCTTCGGGCTGTGCAGCTTGCACTCACCACTTTTTACCCCACTGGGGGGCAAGCATGTGCTTGTTCCTTCGGACAACATGCCCACTGTTGCCCAGACTGCAGTCCCTTCTAGATAGTGGACGTTCTCACTCCACTTTGAGAGTTTAGGTGGCTGCTATTTCTGCCCGACATGTTCGGGTCGACGGCGCCACGGTGGGGGTGCCACAGGTCAGTGTAAGGGCGTATATCAATGCTACTGCCTGTATACGGCAGTCGGAGCAGCTCTTCGTTTGCCTGGTGGCACTAAAAGAGGTTGGGCCCTCTAAACAGCGGCTGCCCCACTGGGTTGTCGATACCATCTCACATGCCTATGAGGCCAGTGGCCGCCCCCTGCCATCAGGGCTGAGATGCCACTCGACAAGGAGCATCTCAACATCTTGGCTGCCCTGAGAGGGGTGCCCCTGGAGACCATCTGCGCCGCGGCGTCGTGGGCGTCTTCTGGCACATTCTCCAGGTTTTATCGGGTTAATGTCGCCACTCCCCATCCTTTGGGCGTGGTCCTTTTGCCGAGCTCCGCTGCTTCCAGCAGTGAGCAAGGGCTTGGATTCTTCATGACATGGTTGGTATAAGTCATCCAGTGCTAAAAGCACCGCCTCTGGCGGTCAGTAGGGACAAAATAGAACGATAGTTACGTCTGTAACTACGGTTCTATGAGTCCTGGATGACCGCCAGAGTATCCTGTCACTCAGAATTCTTGTGTGCTCGCGAGAAGATTCTGGGACAGATCCTCTGACGACACCGGCAGGTGTCACAGGTGACTTTGTTTTATTGGTACTCGAGCTGCGCATGCAACTACAAGATCTGAGTACTTCTACTTTTACTCAAGTACAAGATCGGAGTACTTCTACTTGTACTCAAGTAAAAGGTCTGAGTACTTCTACTTTTAGAATATTTATAATAACAATAATATAATTATAAGAAATACATACAAAAATCGAAATATAATCAATTCTTAATAAAGCGTAAATCAAACACAGGAGACAGGATCAGTTTTACATTTATTTTCCCATTGCACAATAATATCTATATATCCTGTATCTACAGTCTAAACTGTTTGTGGCAGCAGATTAAGTCGGAGACATCCATGTGAAATGTATTTTAATAAAACTGTACAAAAATGTGCCGAATATGAGAAAAATACTGCGTCTCCACAGATCTTCATCCCAGAGGACGGAGGGACGTACGGCAGAAATAAATAAATATAATATAATTTATATATAATCTCTCACACAGGAAACCTTCAGCTTTGTTCAGGTGAATACACACATCTGCAGGAGGGGGAACACACACTGAAGATCATGCATCCTTCACACACACATCTGCATCAATAACAATAATATCTTTATTATTATTATTATATTTATTATTATAACCTTCTGCACGATAATGCACGACCACGGTTTGGAGTAACTCCCCCCAGAACAAAAGGACATTAAAGGTTTCATTTTAAATCTTGAAATGTATAAATATAATATCTGATATATGACAAGTGTTAATTGGTTAATTGGCAAATGACGTAGATCAGCATACTGTCATGTTTTGGTCCTTTTAAAGCAACATCAAATGGGACAAAAATAAAACACATTAAATCAAATTATTTAGAAATAGTGCAAACCCACAACGCTTCAGACTCACAGGAGGATCACAGCAGGTACAGCAGGATCACAGCAGGTACAGGAGGCTCACAGGAGGTACAGGAGGCTCACAGCAGGTACAGGTGGATCACAGGAGGTACAGGAGGATCACAGGTGGATCACAGCAGGTACAGGAGGATCACAGGAGGTACAGGTGGATCACAGGAGGTACAGGTGGATCACAGCAGGTACAGGTGGATCACAGGAGGTACAGGTGGATCACAGGAGGTACAGGTGGATCACAGGAGGTACAGGTGGATCACAGGAGGTACAGGTGATCACAGGAGGTACAGGTGGATCACAGGAGGTACAGGTGGATCACAGCAGGTACAGGTGGATCACAGGAGGTACAGGTGGATCACAGCAGGTACAGGAGGATCACAGCAGGTACAGGAGGATCACAGCAGGTACAGGTGGATCACAGAGGTACAGGTGGATCACAGCAGGTACAGGTGATCACAGGAGGTACAGGAGGATCACAGGAGGAACAGGTGGATCACAGGAGGTACAGGAGGATCACAGCAGGTACAGGTGGATCACAGCAGGTACAGGAGGATCACAGGTGGATCACAGCAGGTACAGGAGGATCAATGTATGGCAAAAAGCTGCTTATATTGTGGATTTAATAACATCAAAAATCAGAAAAATAGGTGAAAATGTCCAACAATTTTGCTTTAAGTCTGCAAACATTGTCCGTGAGTCGATGGGCCTCATGCAGGAGGAGATTTATTTAATCATTTCTGGGATTAAACATGTTTTTTAATGCTTGTTTTCTAGATAAAACTTTGATCAATATACAAGAACAAATCCACAAATTGTCTTATTTATGCATCAATACCATGTAATCACATTTAGATAATTGTGTTATAATGTGATATATTACATAAATACCATGTCGTTTTAACAATAAAACCTTACTTACTGCTTTTAATCGTTTTTTATTTACCTGTGATGACTCTCTTGAAAATGTAATATCAAACAAGATTTTTTTAACTATGTTTACACTCATTTTTTGGTAGAATCTCTTCAATTCTTATAGTTAATATTTGCCTATAAAGGGGCACATTATATATGTTAATAATTTGTTCAATAAGATTCATGATTTAGAGCCGATTTGGATGCTTAAGAAGGTTTGTGCATCTGGGGAAAAGAAAAACCCCAAAAACTGAAAATTAACAAAACCTGAGAATTAAACAAAAAAAACATGAAATCAAATCTGAAAAAATTCTGAAAATTAAACAAAAAAAATCTGAAAAATAACAAAAAATCTGAAAAATAACAAAAAATTCTGAAAAAAACAAAAAATGAAATAAATATTCTGGAGAAAATGTTTATCTGAAAAATAAACAAATATCTGAAAAATAAACAAAATAAATCTGAAAAAAAGTATAGTAATATTCAAGATGAATCTTCCCGCATGAGGCCCGATGTCACATGATCTAATTTAGTAAATAAACTATTTTCTCTTCAGCAGTTCTTCTTCTGGATTTACAGTAAAACTCAGACATCCGAGTGAAGCGACTCTTTGGTGTGGAGAAACAGAGACGGCAGGAAGCTGCACAGACTGTCCTTTCAAAATAAAAGCCCCACAGATAATGCTCCCACAGTAAGAGCAGCATATCCTCACAGCTCATGGATGTACATCTAATAACTACAACACACACACACACACACACACACACACACACACACACACACACACACACACACACACACACACACACACACACACACACACACACACACACACACACACACACACACACACACACACACACACACACACACACACACCACACACACACACACACACACACACACACACACCTGCATGAAGGCATAGAGAAGTTAGACATAAAAAAAAAAACAGCTGATGTGGAAAAAATAAATCGGAATAATCATGTTTATAGATTCTTCATCACAATAAACTGTAACCAAAATATACATTTACGCTAATCATGATAAGGAGAGACACCGCAGGTAAAGATAGGGTTGTAATTGTGATATTTTGGGCTATTTATCTTCCACTACATGTCTTCTTTCAGACTCAAATCCACATTTAGGAGTTTCTTTCACCAACTGTGTCTGGTTGAGTCTGCAGATTTCTCCTAAACTCACACACAGTTGCATCACATGACCACACATGACGCCACGTGACGCCACGTGACGCCACGTGAAGCCACGTGAAGCCACATGACGCCTCGTGACGCCACGTGAAGCCACATGACGCCACCCGCCACGTGAAGCCACATGACGCCACATGAAGCCACATGACGCCACATGACGCCACCCGCCATGAAGCCACATGACGCCTCATGACGCCACATGACGCCACGTGAAGCCACCTGACGCCACCCGCCACGTGAACACATGACGCCACGTGAAGCCACATGACGCCACATGACGCCACATGACGCCACCCGCCACGTGAAGCCACATGACGCCACATGACGCCACGTGACGCCACGTGAAGCCACATGACGCCACGTGACGCCTCGTGAAGCCTCATGACGCCTCATTTGCATAGTTAAACATGAAGTGGTGATATTTAACATTTGACCCTGTTCACCTGCAGTGTCTCCCTCTTCATACAGATGTCTCTCCAGTGTAAGAACTCTCCTAATATATTAATGTAAACTCTTCGGGGTAAACATTTCAGCACTGTTTTGTGCATTTCATTGGCAAAAAACAAACAAACAAAACGATGCCCGGTACACAAACTTCGTATCTATTTTACCTTCCTCGTAATAAATAAACTTGATTTTAAAATGAAAGCAAAGTGACTCCGTATGTTCTTCTCCTGAAACAATAAAACGGTGTGAGATGATACCAGCCCTTATTCTGAGACTCAAGTGCTCTACGAGGCTCCGTCTGGACACACACACATGACGAATAAAAGACAGAAGAATAATTTAAAGCAGGAACGGACTTCACTGATTGGTCGTCCTTCACAAACGTCCTGATTGGTTCAAAGGACGTCAGACTTTTCTCCTCCTTTGAGTCCGCTGAGAGGAATAAAGTCCTTCCTCTCAGCGGGTGTAGAGATATATATATTTATGAGATATATACGAGGGGTTAAAGCTCCTCCTCCTCTTCTCTCTGAGGTGATGAAGAGGAGGAGGAAGATGTGATCAGAGTTCGGCTCGGCGCTGCATCAGAGCTGATACCACTTCTTATCTTTGTACTTCAGCATCATCTGGGGAGGGGAAGGAGAGGGGGAATGTTACAAAACAAGCTTGACTTTAACAAAAGTAGCGCTTCAATTAAACTGCACTTTGGTCTGGAATAAAAGGAGACTAACATGATATTCAAACTGGAATAAAATGTGTTAATAATAGACGAAAACCCTAATAAATCTACTTTAAAGGTCACCTATCATGCTATTTCTAGGCATTTATTATGTAAAATATATAAAAACATGTCTATGAGGTGTTTTGCTCAAAATACAAACAGATCATGCATTTTAGAAATCCCTCAGTCCCTCTGTTCCAGCTGTGAGAGAAACGCGGATTCTGGGTCCTTAGCTTGAACAACAAAAAAAATAGGAGGCGGAGCTAATGCCGGCTCAGAATCCTACCGGAGATAAAGTTACATTCTGCTGTGATAAAACGCCATCCTGTTCTAAACCACATCAAGGATTATCTCTGAAACAGTATGGAGCTCAAAGGCTTTCTCTCTTGCCGGTTATACCACAAGGTGAGTTCCTTTTTATTTCCTGCTTCTTCACACACATGCTCTCCAGTACAGGTTAGCTCTGAGTGTTAGCGATGCTAATGTAAACACCGACCATATTACATCCAAAACAGTCGGGCATTGTTTCTGATAGCAACGTTTCTGATAGGGCCGTGGGTCCACATTTCAGATATTACGTCATATCGGACGCAAATCTGGATCAGCTCCGTTGTTCCCCCGTTTTTAGAGATTTGGGTACGGAGGAAAAGAGAGAGGGCTTTATTTTCTGACGCTGCGTGAGTTCCCCGACACACCGGGGACACATGGTGATGAAGAAAAGACATCAGAAAGTGACTTTTGCATGACAGGTCCCCTTTAATAGGACTAAAATATGACTCAAATTGGAATAAAACGACTTAAATGTAAGACTGCTATAAAACTAGACTAAAGTCTGGAATAAAAGGAGACTAAAATGAAACCCAAACTGGAATAAAAATATGTTAAAACAAGACTTAAACCCTATAAATCTCGACTTGAATAGGACTAAAATAAGGCTAAAACTTGAATGAAAGTACACTAAAAACCTAAAACTATTAAGGATAAAAATCACTAAACGAGTTCCTCCTGAGGTCTAAAGGAGTAAATAATTGATCTGTTTTAATTAGCCGTGATGAGTGCCGTACATCGTGGGCGTGTTTGGAGAAGGAGTCGGCGCTGTTCATCATGGCGGCCGTGCGGTCCTCCAGTTCCCCGAGTTTCTGTCCTCGTTCGTCCAGAGCGATGCGAGCGCGAGCGAGATCTCCCACGACTCCTGAAGCCGCTCCCTTCATCCCCTCCATCCCCCCCGAGCCGGGGATCAGCTGGGCCAGGCTGCGAGACGCCTTCCCAGACCCCAACTCTCCAACTGACACAAAGAGGGAGAGATAATTATATTAATATCAGTTTTACTAGAGTAAAAGTGGAATCAAACTAAACATAAAACATGTTCAAACTAAAATCCTTTCAAAATAAAAGCTTTGAGGTTCCTGACAACACTAACTTAGATAGTTAGAGGTTTAACACCAGAGTAATATTAATAATAAATAGCATCCTAATTATATTTGGGGCAGTTTAAAGCAAAATAACAATCACATATATCTGGATTTCAAATTACAGTCAAGAAAAAAATATTTAATTTTTTCTGCAGGATTTGCTCATCTTTTATTCTGAAAATCTGTCAGAATCCATTAGAATAGAGCAAATAAAAAGCATAACATCATCATAAAGAATATAATGTGATATATGTGTACTCACAGAGGTCCTCCCGGTCCAGAGACTGAGCTCCTCCCCAAACAGACCTTTAAAGAATCCTCTGTTCGGAGCCTCGGGGGTTTCAACCGGGCTGAACAGCTCACTCAGCATCTCCTGGAACATCAGAAATATATATAAATATTACCTGCAGAAATACAGGTATTACTAACTCACTCAGCATCTCGTAAAACATCCACATCTTTAATATAAACTATATCACCTGTAGAAATAAAGATATTGAACAATGTAACTGGCTGTTACAGTAATAAACCTCCCCCCTCACCTGTCTGTGTTCACAGGTGTCCTGGCTGTTACAGGAACCCCCCTCCCCCCTCACCTCTCTGTGTTCACAGGTGTCCTGGCTGTTACAGAACCCCCTCACCCCCCCTCCCTCACCTGTCTGTGCTCACAGGTGTCCTGGCTGTTACAGTAACCCCCCTCACCTGTCTGTGTTCACAGGTGTCCTGGCTGTTACAGTAACCCCCCTCACCCCCCTCCCTCACCTGTCTGTGCTCACAGGTGTCCTGGCTGTTACAGTAACCCCCCTCACCTGTCTGTACTCACAGGTGTCCTGGCTGTTACAGTAACCCCCCTCACCTGTCTGTGTTCACAGGTGTCCTGGCTGTTACAGTAACCCCCCTCCCCCCCCTCCCTCACCTGTCTGTGCTCACAGGTGTCCTGGCTGTTACAGTAACCCCCTCACCTGTCTGTACTCACAGGTGTCCTGGCTGTTACAGTAACTCCCCTCACCTGTCTGTGCTCACAGGTGTCCTGGCTGTTACAGTAACCCCCCTCACCTGTCTGTGCTCACAGGTGTCCTGGCTGTTACAGTAACCCCCCTCACCTGTCTGTGCTCACAGGTGTCCTGGCTGTTACAGTAACCCCCCTCACCTGTCTGTGCTCACAGGTGTCCTGGCTGTTACAGTAACCCCCCTCACCTGTCTGTGTTCACAGGTGTCCTGGCTGTTACAGTAACCCCCCTCACCTGTCTGTGCTCACAGGTGTCCTGGCTGTTACAGTAACCCCCCTCACCTGTCTGTGTTCACAGGTGTCCTGGCTGTTACAGTAACCCCCCTCACCTGTCTGTGCTCACAGGTGTCCTGGCTGTTACAGTAACCCCCTCACCTGTCTGTGCTCACAGGTGTCCTGGCTGTAGGTGAGCCTCTGGATCTCCGTGGGGGAGGTCAGGTAGAGAGCCTGGCCCAGGTGAGAGAAGCAGAAGGTTCTGGCGATCCTCATGTCCGTCAGAGGGAGGTAGTTCACGTCCAGCAGGGGGCGCAAGCTGGGCAAACTGAGAGGGGGGGACACATTAAGAATTAATACAAAATAACATTTACTATTTATTCAAATTAAGAATCTTTTGGGGGACTTTTATTGAATTTGTAGGGGCGACAGACTTTTAAAAACCTCAATAGAAACTTCAAATGTAAGTCTATATTTAAGAGTTTTGCAGAATAAATGTTAAATAATCTGAACTAACTTCAACATACAAGTACATCTATATAACCACAATAATAAAAAAGTATACTTATTATTTATTCATTTTATCTAAGAGGGATGAAGTCTGTAGAACATGACGACAGACGTTCAAAGCTTCATTAAAAAACCCTGAAATATTTCAAAATGTTTTATTGTTGTTATTAATTTGAGTAAAATTTGCATATTTTAACTTTAACTTCTCACATTTACATAAGTATTTGTATTCTAATGTATTCTAAAATAGAGGAACAGTCATTAAACCCAATATCTCACAGGGGTTCAGAGTGAAAGTCACTTATTGTGACTCCCCCAGGTATTTATAACCCTATATGTTATCGTACCTGAGCGTCATGATGTGTCTGTGTATTATTGTTGTTGTTGTTGGTTAAACTGAGTTATTATTAGTATACTAGTGCAGTAAAGGTAATTTTAAATTACATTTCATTTTTGGGATTCCCCCAGGTATTTATAAATCGTTGTACCTGAGGGTCATGATGTGTCCGTATATTGTTGTTGTTGTTGGTTAAAGGAGTTATTATTAGTATATACTATATACTATATTATAGTATATTATAGTATTTATAATCCTGTACCTGAGGGTCATGATGTGTATGGGTATTGTTGTGTATTGTTGTTGTTGTTGTTGTTTTACTACCTGAGGGTCATGATGTGTCTGTGTAGTTGTTGTTGTTGTTGTTTTACTACCTGAGGGTAATGATGTGTCCGTGTATTGTTATTGTTGTTATTGTTGTTGTTTTACTACCTGAGGGTCATGATGTGTCTGTGTATTGTTGTGTATTGTTGTTGTTGTTGTGGTACCTGAGGGTCATGATGTGTCTGTGTATTGTTGTTGTGGTACCTGAGGGTCATGATGTGTCTGTGTATTGTTGTTGTTGTGGTACCTGAGGGTCATGATGTGTCCGTTGGCACAGAAGCATGCGATGCAGTTGCCCCCCCCCAGCGTCACCACGTCGGCCCTCAGCACGAAGGAGCTCTCGCTGATGCTGTGTTTGTGGAGGCGGCTCTGAGAGGGCAGAGCCAGCACCTTGGCCTGTTTCTCTGACACCAGGACCAGGAACTGAGAGTCCTGACCCTCCACTAAGGGGGGGGCGAGGGGGGGCGGCGCCGCCTCTTCTCCCGCTGGTCCTCCTCAGAGCCGTTCGGGTCGTACCATTGTTCAGAGGCGGGGGGGAGGAGGGAGCCACTGGAGTCCAGAAGAGCCATCGTGAGGATCCCGCCTTCAGGGTCTCCAGGGAGCCTAAACAGGGACATACAGAGATTCAGTTATAACTAATACATAAAACAACTTAAAATACAATTAAGGGGGATATTTGCAGTCATTTTGTGTCCATTTGTGTCCATTTATACTAATTTGTGTCCATTTGTGTCCATTCGTAGTCATTTTGTGTCCATTTGTAGTCATTTTGAGTCCATTTATAGTCATTAGTAATCCATTTGCAGTCAGTTTGGTGTCAATTTTTGACCATTTGTAGTGATTTTGAGTTCATTTGTAGTTATTTTACAGTATGTAGTCATTTGTGTCCATTTAAGTTGAAAAATCAGTATATATAACGTAATATAATGTAATATAGTGTCCTCACCACAGGGGGCGACCCCCACAGGCTGCTGCAGCCTCGTCTCCCCGGGGGGGGCAGGCTGAGGGCCACCATGATGACGGAGCCCATGGAGGTGCCCAGCAGCAGAGAAGGACCCAGAGACGCATCACCTTTCCTGGGGAAACTCTCACAGAAACACAGGGAGGAGATGACCTCTCGGGACTCTCTGTCGAGGCTGCTGACGCTCGAGCTGCGAGCGGGAGCGAGAGAACGAGGCGTTCACTTCTAAAGAGAAGAGAGGAGATATCATTATTAATAATATAATGTTTCATATATTTAGAGAGGAGGTCGCTGTGTGAAGGATCAGAGAGCAGGAAAACAGTTAGCATGTTAGCGCTAGCTCCTGCTGAGACATGTGTGAGACGTTATTCCTGAGAAAATATGCACGGTAGTCTACGATGAGAGACAAATAATTACTTTATATTATTTAAATGTAGCCATGATTTACAGAAAAGCTCCTACAGTTTATGGCAAATTAGATTTAAGACTTTTTAAATGACATTTTGAACACATTTAAAACCAATTTTAAGCACAATTTTTCATCTGATCTGTGCAACGAGAGGCATTTGGTACATTTTTGTGTTATTATTATATTAATAGATATTACCAAATACTTTTAGTAAGATTCCCAAAATAGTACCTAACATGTCTTACGATTTTTAAAGCCTTTCAAACCAATTAAAGCCTCATTTTTAGAATAATTAATTGAATGCCTTCTATTGTTTTTTATGGATCCCTGCACACATGATGTTTTACAATAAAAAAAAAAGTATTTTGCAAGTCAGGCAGGGTGCAATTTGTACATTTATTGGAATTATTTGTGCGACTACCAGACATATTTCTACTGGAATAAGGTCTCATCTGAACACCTGAAAACCTCCCGTCCCAGCAGCAGAGACAGAATCCGTTTTCACAGAGAGACGTTTCTTTACAGGTTTCCTTCAATCAAAATAACATTCTCAAAGTGAAAAAGAAACGTTAGACAACGGGCCCCCCCCCACCTCCTGCAGAGGAGCAACACACACTGTTTAGTTAGAAGACTTTCAGTGGTCATTCTGAGTCTCTTTTGTGTGTCTTTGAAGTCATATGGTGTCTTTGAAGTCATATTGTGTCTTTGAAGTCCAATTGTGTCTTTTGAAGTCATATTGTGTCTTTGAAGTCATATTGTGTCTTTGAAGTCCAATTGTGTCTTTGAAATCATATGGTGTCTTTGAAGTCATATTGTGTCTTTGAAGTCCTATGGTGTCTTTGAAGTCATATTGTGTCTTTGAAGTCCTATTGTGTCTTTGAAGTCCTAATGTGTCTTTTGAAGTCATATTGTGTCTTTGAAGTCCTATTGTGTCTTTTGAAGTCATATTGTGTCTTTGAAGTCATATTGTGTCTTTGAAGTCATATTGTGTCTTTGAAGTCCAATTGTGTCTTTGAAGTCATATGGTGTCTTTGAAGTCATATTGTGTCTTTGAAGTCCTATGGTGTCTTTGAAGTCATATTGTGTCTTTGAAGTCCTATTGTGTCTTTGAAGTCTATTGTGTCTTTGAAGTCATATTGTGTCTTTTGAAGTCCTATAGTGTCTTTGAAGTCATATTGTGTCTTTGAAGTCATATTGTGTCTTTGAAGTCATATGGGTCTTTGAAGTCATATTGTGTCTTTTTGAAGTCATATTGTGTCTTTGAAGTCCTATTGTGTCTTTGAAGTCCTATTGTGTCTTTTTGAAGTCATATTGTGTCTTTGAAGTCATATTGTGTCTTGAAGTCCTATGGTGTCTTTGAAGTCCTATGGTGTCTTTGAAGTCCTATGGTGTCTTTGAAGTCATATGGTGTCTTTGAAGTCCTATGGTGTCTTTGAAGTCCTATGGTGTCTTTGAAGTCCTATTGTGTCTTTGAAGTCCTATTGTATCTTTTTTAAGTCCTATTGTGTCTTTGAAGTCATATTGTGTCTTTGAAGTCCTATGGTGTCTTTGAAGTCCTATGGTGTCTTTGAAGTCATATTGTGTCTTTGAAGTCATATTGTGTCTTTGAAGTCATATTGTGTCTTTTTTAAGTCCTATTGTGTCTTTGAAGTCATATTGTGTCTTTGAAGTCATATGGTGTGTTTGAAGTCCTATTGTGTCTTTTTTAAGTCCTATTGTGTCTTTGAAGTCATATTGGTCTTTTTTAAGTCCTATTGTGTCTTTGAAGTCATATTGTGTCTTTGAAGTCCTATTGTGTCTTTGAAGTCCTATTGTGTCTTTTTAAGTCCTATTGTGTCCTATTGTGTCTTTGAAGTCATATTGTGTCTTTGAAGTCCTATGGTGTCTTTGAAGTCCTATGGTGTCTTTGAAGTCCTATGGTGTCTTTGAAGTCATATTGTGTCTTTGAAGTCATATTGTGTCTTTGAAGTCATATTGTGTCTTTGAAGTCATATTGTGTCTTTGAAGTCCTATGGTGTCTTTGAAGTCATATTGTGTCTTTGAAGTCCTATTGTGTCTTTGAAGTCCTATGGTGTCTTTGAAGTCATATGGTGTCTTTGAAGTCCTATGGTGTCTTTGAAGTCATATTGTGTCTTTGAAGTCCTATGGTGTCTTTGAAGTCATATTGTGTCTTTGAAGTCCTATTGTGTCTTTGAAGTCATATGGTGTCTTTGAAGTCCTATGGTGTTTGAAGTCATATTGTGTCTTTGAAGTCCTATGGTGTCTTTGAAGTCATATTGTGTCTTTGAAGTCCTATTGTGTCTTTGAAGTCCTATTGTGTCTTTGAAGTCCTATTGTGTCTTTGAAGTCATATGGTGTCTTTGAAGTCCTATGGTGTCTTTGAAGTCATATTGTGTCTTTGAAGTCCTATGGTGTCTTTGAAGTCATATTGTGTCTTTGAAGTCATATTGTGTCTTTGAAGTCATATGGTGTCTTTGAAGTCCTATTGTGTCTTTGAAGTCATATTGTGTCTTTGAAGTCATATGGTGTCTTTGAAGTCATATTGTGTCTTTGAAGTCATATTGTGTCTTTTTTAAGTCCTATTGTGTCTTTGAAGTCATATTGTGTCTTTGAAGTCCTATTGTGTCTTTGAAGTCCTATTGTGTCTTTTTTAAGTCCTATTGTGTCCTATTGTGTCTTTGAAGTCATATTGTGTCTTTGAAGTCCTATGGTGTCTTTGAAGTCCTATGGTGTCTTTGAAGTCCTATGGTGTCTTTGAAGTCATATTGTGTCTTTGAAGTCATATTGTGTCTTTGAAGTCATATTGTGTCTTTGAAGTCATATGGTGTCTTTGAAGTCCTATGGTGTCTTTGAAGTCATATTGTGTCTTTGAAGTCCTATTGTGTCTTTGAAGTCCTATGGTGTCTTTGAAGTCATATGGTGTCTTTGAAGTCCTATGGTGTCTTTGAAGTCCTATTGTGTCTTTGAAGTCCTATGGTGTCTTTGAAGTCCTATGGTGTCTTTGAAGTCATATTGTGTCTTTGAAGTCCTATGGTGTCTTTGAAGTCATATTGTGTCTTTGAAGTCCTATTGTGTCTTTGAAGTCCTATTGTGTCTTTGAAGTCCTATTGTGTCTTTGAAGTCATATGGTGTCTTTGAAGTCCTATGGTGTCTTTGAAGTCATATTGTGTCTTTGAAGTCCTATGGTGTCTTTGAAGTCATATTGTGTCTTTGAAGTCATATTGTGTCTTTGAAGTCATATGGTGTCTTTGAAGTCCTATTGTGTCTTTGAAGTCATATTGTGTCTTTGAAGTCATATGGTGTCTTTGAAGTCATATTGTGTCTTTGAAGTCATATTGTGTCTTTGAAGTCCTATTGTGTCTTTGAAGTCATATTGTGTCTTTGAAGTCCTATTGTGTCTTTGAAGTCATATGGTGTGTTTGAAGTCATATTGTGTCTTTGAAGTCCTATTGTGTCTTTGAAGTCATATTGTGTCTTTGAAGTCATATTGTGTCTTTGAAGTCATATGGTGTCTTTGAAGTCATATTGTGTCTTTGAAGTCATATTGTGTCTTTGAAGTCCTATTGTGTCTTTGAAGTCATATTGTGTCTTTGAAGTCCTATAGTGTCTTTGGGGGGGATTTTAGTCATTTAGTGTCTCTTTAGTGTCACTTGTAGTAATATTGTGTCTTTTCGAGGGATTTTAGTCATTTAGTGTCCGTTTGTGTTCATTAGAAGCACTTTTGTGTATTCTTATGGTCATATTGTGTCTTTTTGAAGTCGTTTTGAGTGCAAAACTGGCATTCAAGTAGCCACAATTATTCATGCTGCCTCATTACTGTTCTTACAGCAGTCCAAACAACCTAAAGAGGATCCCAACACACACACTCACACACACACACACACACACACACTCACACTCACACAGCGCCCATAGTGTGTTCTTCAGGAGGATTCACTGCAAACAGAAGATTTAGTGTCTCTGAGTGTCTGTATTCTCCTCAGGAAGAAGTACCAGTTAGTACCAGTTAGTACCAGTTAGTACCAGTTAGTACCAGTTATCCCACTTCAGGTCCACTCACTGTGGGCTGACTTAGTTCTACTGACGGCTCGGTTTGCAGGAACGCCTTCATTCACAAAATAAAGAGGCTGCTTACAGGTGACCCTCTGCCCACCTGCAGTTAATAATGACCAACATCAGAGGATAACATTTACACTGATACAGAGGGATATCCCATAATAATCAGAGCTGTACAGGATGACACAGCGTGCTCAATAATGACCAACATCAGAGGGTGTGTTACACTGATACAGAGGGATATCCCATAATAATCAGAGCTGTACAGGATGAGAAGGATCAGATGAGAGGAGGAAGAGAGGCATGTGAGTGGAGTGTGAAGGGTTAGGGTCTTTCCTTAATTTAAATCTTTTTTAAAAGATCTCAAATCTAGATTCTTTTCTATGGAATTTAATTTGTTTTTAACTTTTTCTCAGAGTTTGACTTTCAGAACTTTAATCAGAATTTTAACTTTTTTCAGAACTTTTAATCAGAATTTTAACTTTTTTCAGAACTTTATCAGAATTTTTACTTTTTACACTTTTTTCAGATTTATGAATTTTCCGGAGTTTCCCCTCTTGAGAATTTTTACCTTGAGATTTTTACTTTTTCAGTTTTTTTTAACTTTTTACATTTTTTGTCAGAATTTTCACTTTTTTCAGATTTATAAAAAATAATTCTCAATGTTCAGAGTTTTTCAGCAATTTTACTATTATTCTGAGTTTTCTCTGATTATTTTCAATTTGTGGACTTTTTTCAGTTTTATTCATTTTTCTAACTATCACTTTTTTCCGAATGACGACTTATTTTTCGGAGTTTATCTAAAAATGTAAGAATTTAAAAAAAAATCACTTTTTTATTAGAATGTTCACTTTATTGAGAATTGTGTCATTTTCTTCACAATCTTGACTTTTTTTTCTGACTTTTTCCCAACAATTACATTTTTCAAATGTTTTCTCTGAACTGACTTCTTTGCTGACATATTTTCACACATTTTGTTAATTTCCACAGAATTTTGCTCAGATCTCTATTAAAATGTTTCCCTAACCCTCTCGTACTCCTGCAGGAAGAAATGTTAATCTGTAGTCATTTTGTGTCCATTTACAGTCATTTTGTGTCCATTTACAGTCATTTTGTGTCCATTTGTAGTCATTTTGAGTCCATTTGTAGTCATTTTGTGTCCATTTACAGTCATTTTGTGTCCATTTGTAGTCATTTTGAGTCCATTTGTAGTCATTTTGTGTCCATTTACAGTCATTTTGTGTCCATTTACAGTCATTTTGTGTCCATTTGTAGTCATTTTGTGTCCATTTACAGTCATTTTGTGTCCATTTGTAGTCATTTTGTGTCCATTTACAGTCATTTTGTGTCCATTTACAGTCATTTTGTGTCCATTTACAGTCATTTTGTGTCCATTTTAGTCATTTTGAGTCCATTTGTAGTCATTTTGTGTCCATTTACAGTCATTTTGAGTCTATTTGTAGTCATTTTGAGTCCATTTGTAGTCATTTTGAGTCCATTTACAGTCTTTTGAGTCTCTTTGAAGTAATTTGTGTCTTTTAGGTTGTTTTAAGTCATTTTGTGTCCATTTGTAGTCACTTTGAGTCCATTTGTAGTCATTTTGTGTCATTTGTAGTCATTTTGTGTCCTTTGTAGTCATTTTGTGTCCATTTGTAGTCATTTTGAGTCTCTTTGAAGTATTTGTGTCTTTTAGGTTGGTTTTAAGTCTTTTGTTCCATTTGTAGTCACTTTGAGTCCATTTGTAGTCATTTTGTGTCCATTTGTAGTCATTTTGTGTCCATTTGTAGTCATTTTGTGTCCATTTGTAGTCACTTTGAGTCCATTGTAGTCACTTTGAGTCCATTTGTAGTCACTTTGAGTCCATTTGTAGTCCTTTGAGTCCATTTGTAGTCATTTTGAGTCCATTTGTAGTCATTTTGAGTCCATTTGTAGTCACTTTGAGTCCATTTGTAGTCATTTTGAGTCCATTTGTAGTCATTTTGTGTCCATTTGTAGTCATTTTGTGTCCATGTGTAGTCACTTTGAGTCCACAATCTTGTCCTTTATAGTCACCATGATCACAAATTAAAATCCATTTTTAGTGTTTCTTACCCGGATCTGACTTTCACCAGAGTAGCTAATTTTCCGAGAGATCCTGGCTGCAACACAACAAACACTGACAGTGAATGAGGACAGACTGATGCTTGAACACAGAATACATAAATCAAGACAGATAAACAAACGATGCCTGGAAGATTGTCTCTTAAGAAGTTGTTCATTCGGAGGCAATCAGTGCAAAATAATGATGATTTTGAGTCATTTTTAGAGTGGTGATTCAACTAACGGACGACTGCTGACGGCTTTCATGAAGTAATTCATTATAATAATATTAATGTCTTTATGAGTTAAAGTTTGGATTATTCTAATTCCAATTACATTTCATTCATGTCAATTAGAGCTGTCTTTATACCGGAACCAGAATCAGAACCGGAACCGGAACCAGAACCAGAACCAGAAACAGAACCAGCAGTGTTTCAGAGGAACGACCACTCTTAATAAACTCTGAGATTAAACATGAACAACCAGAGCGCCTGCAACAGAAACAGACGAGGAGGAGGAGGAAGAAATATTAGTTAAATAAAGATTTAGGAATCAGAAGCCCTGGAACCAGAAAGTGAGTTAATCACAGAGAGCCGGTCTAGTGGAATACTAGACTCAAGTGGAATACTAGACTCAAGTGGAATACTAGACTCAAGTGGAATACTAGACTAAAGTGGAATACTAGACTCAAGTGGAATACTAGACTCAAGTGGAATACTAGACTAAAGTGGAATACTAGACTAAAAGTGGAATAAAACTATAATTAAAAGTGGAATAAAACTACAATTAAAAGTGGAATAAAACTACAATTAAAAGTGGAATAAAACTACAATTAAAAGTGGAATAAAACTACAATTAAAAGTGGAATAAAACTACAATTAAAAGTGGAATAAAACTACAATTAAAAGTGGAATAAAACTATAATTAAAAGTGGAATAAAACTATAATTAAAAGTGGAATAAAACTATAATTAAAAGTGGAATAAAACTACAATTAAAAGTGGAATAAAACTACAATTAAACTGGAATAAAACTATAATTAAAAGTGGAATAAAACTATAATTAAAAGTGGAATAAAACTACAATTAAAAGTGGAATAAAACTACAATTAAAAGTGGAATAAAACTACAATTAAAAGTGGAATAAAACTACAATTAAAAGTGGAATAAAACTACAATTAAAAGTGGAATAAAACTATAATTAAAAGTGGAATAAAACTATAATTAAAAGTGGAATAAAACTATAATTAAAAGTGGAATAAAACTACAATTAAAAGTGGAATAAAACTACAATTAAAATTGGAATAAAACTACAATTAAAAGTGGAATAAAACTACAATTAAAAGTGGAATAAAACTACAATTAAAAGTGGAATAAAACTACAATTAAAAGTGGAAAAACTACAATTAAAAGTGGAATAAAACTACAATTAAAAGTGGAATAAAACTACAATTAAAAGTGGAATAAAACTACAATTAAAAGTGGAATAAAACTATAATTAAAAGTGGAATAAAACTATAACTAAAAGTGGAATAAAACTACAATTAAAAGTGGAATAAAACTATAACTAAAAGTGGAATAAAACTATAATTAAAAGTGGAATAAAACTATAACTAAAAGTGGAATAAAACTATAATTAAAAGTGGAATAAAACTACAATTAAAAGTGGAATAAAACTATAATTAAAAGTGGAATAAAACTATAACTAAAAGTGGAATAAAACTACACAAAAAGTGGAATAAAACTATAATTAAAAGTGGAATAAAACTATAATAAAAGTGGAATAAAACTATAATTAAAAGTGGAATAAAACTATAATTAAAAGTGGAATAAAACTACAACAGAAAGTGGAATAAAATACAATTAAAAGTGGAATACTAACTCAAGTGGAATACTAACTAAAAGTGGAATAAAACTATAATTAAAAGTGGAATACTACTCAAGTGGAATAAAACTATAATTAAAAGTGGAATAAAACTATAACTAAAAGTGGAATAAAACTACAATTAAAAGTGGAATAAAACTATAACTAAAGTGGAATAAAACTATAATTAAAAGTGGAATAAAACTACAATTAAAAGTGGAATAAAACTATAATTAAAAGTGGAATAAAACTATAACTAAAAGTGGAATAAAACTATAATTAAAAGTGGAATAAAACTATAATTAAAAGTGGAATAAAACTACAATTAAAAGTGGAAAAAAAAAAAATAAAAACTACAATTAAAAGTGGAATAAAACTATAACTAAAAGTGGAATAAAACTATAATTAAAAGTGGAATAAAACTACAATTAAAAGTGGAATAAAACTATAACTAAAAGTGGAATAAAACTATAATTAAAAGTGGAATAAAACTATAACTAAAAGTGGAATAAAACTACAATTAAAAGTGGAATAAAACTATAACTAAAAGTGGAATAAAACTATAATTAAAAGTGGAATAAAACTACAATTAAAGTGGAATAAAACTATAATTAAAAGTGGAATAAAACTATAACTAAAGTGGAATAAAACTACAATTAAAAGTGGAATAAAACTACAATTAAAAGTGGAATAAAACTACAATTAAAAGTGGAATAAAACTACAACTAAAAGTGGAATAAAACTATAATTAAAAGTGGAATAAAACTATAATTAAAAGTGGAATAAAACTATAATTAAAAGTGGAATAAAACTATAATTAAAAGTGGAATAAAACTATAATTAAAAGTGGAATAAAACTACAACAGAAAGTGGAATAAAATACAATTAAAAGTGGATAAAACTACAATTAAAGTGGAATAAACTACAATTAAAAGTGGAATAAAACTACAATTAAAAGTGGAATAAAATACAATTAAAAGTGGAATAAAACTACAATTAAAAGTGGAATAAAATACAATTAAAAGTGGAAAAAACTACACTAAAACTACAACAAAAGTGGACAAAAACTACAATTAAAAGTGGAATAAAACTATAATTAAAAGTGGAATAAAATACAATTAAAAGTGGAATAAAACTACAATTAAAAGTGGAATAAAATACAATTAAAAGTGGAATAAAACTAGACTAAAACTACAACAGAAAGTGACAAATTAAAAGTGGAATACAAGTGGAATAAAACTAGACTACAAGTGCAATAAAAGTGGTCAAAAACTACAACTAAAAGTGTAATAAAACTAGATGATATACTGATTATATTTAGGGCAGAATAAAGCAATCACATATATTTGGATTTCAAAACACAGTGAGAATAAGAAATGTTTCCCTGCATGAGAAAGAGCAATGAAAAAGCATCACATGATTCATCCAGAGCAGCCGTTACACATCTGCACAGAAAAGTCATGCATTTGATTAAAATCATTTGTTAAATCACGGTTTCCCACAAACCCCGTGTGATTAGTACCAACAGGAAGTCATTACAGGGTTAGAGAGTCAACACTTAAGGGGAAATTACCAAAGTCATTGGCAACCGTCTTGGAAAAGCGCCTGCTCTTAGACTTCACTGGAAACGAGAGAGTTTTTATTTAAAATCTGCTTTAATTAAGTGTAAATATATCAGAGCACGTGTCTCAGTACAGACCCTTCTCTATGAACCTGTGTTTCCGCTCGTCATCGGAGTTGCACGGCGACGCAGATCCTTAACGACAAACATCAGCTTTTAAAAAGAGCACTTAAAAATATTAAGAAAGGTAAGAGGAACAAAACCCCTTAAAGTTAAGATTTACCTTAAGTTAACAATTGGTTGCACAATCAGTCTTAAATCTGCTTCTCTCCTTACATTTGAGTTGACCTTAATCCTTATTAGGGTTTAACACTCAAGGAATCCCTTATAGTTAGTTAAACTGTTGCACAACATACCTTAAGTTAAGATTTCCCTTAAAGTTTGGGTTCCTTAAATCCATTCCATTCTTAACATTTTAATTTACCTTAATCCTAATTAGGGTTTAACACAAGGAATCCCTTAAAGTTAGTCAAACCATTTGACAATGACCTTAAGTTAAGATTTTCCTTAAAGTTTGAGATCCTTAAGTACAATTGGTTGTCTTAATGATTCTTAATTCTGCTTCTTTCCTTTAATTCTTATTAGGGATTAACACTTAAGGAATCCTTTAAAGTTAGTCAAACCGTTTAACAAACAACCTTAAGTTAAGATTTACCTTAAAGTACAAGTTTCTTAAGTACAATTGGTTAACAATATCCTTAATTAAACTTTTCTCCTTAAAATGTAAATTGACCTTAATCCTTATTAGGGTTTAACACTTAAGGAATCCCTTAAAGTTAGTTTGACAATAGACCTTAAATTAAGATTACTTAAATGAAAATCTGTTGAAATAAAATACCCTTAAGGCTTCCTCTTAAGGTTGTCCTTAACATGTTGACTTTAGTATTAAAGCTTTTCTCCTTAACTTGGTTTGATAATTAAGGAATCCCTTAAAGTTAGTCAAACCGTTTGACAATAGACCTTAATTAAGATTTCCCTTAAAGTTTGACTTGAAATAAAATACCCTTAAGGTTATCCTTGACATGTTGACCTTAGTATTCAAGCTTTTCTCCTTAACTTGGTTTAATACTTTAGTTAAACTGTTGCACTAAACACTTTAAGGGCTGCGTTAGGGTTTCCTTAAAATAAAATCAGCTGCACAAATACTCTTAAGTGTTTTCCAGGTTACCTGAGGTGGGGGATTTGCATCGTCCTCCGAGGTGTTGGAGCCATCCACCGAGTCTCCGGCTGCTGAGGGAGAACACAGGGGATTAAACACGGAAGACTTAAAGGTAATAAAGCCTTAGTGCCGATACGGAAGCTCCTACAGCACATATACGGTCACAAAGGGAGAGTTATTAGAAGAGAGGGGCATCTCAGGGGGTCAGAGATGCACAGATCACTCTTATTTATAAAAATGTATTAATTATTTGGCCAGTAAGTGCCTTAATTAAATAGAAGTAGCTCTCTAAGGGGGAGACAGAGGGGAGGATGGAGCTGAAATGCTGCACCTGAGTGAAGAAGACATACTGTGACTACCTGATTTGCACTGCTTATAAACTCAGCTTATAAACTATATCTTAAAAGTGTGTTGTTTTATGAAAATGTATGAAGTCAACAATCTTAGGTCGCATTCACACCTATAGTCCGTTCTCAGTGCGCACCAGACGACAGTTTGTTACATGGTTTCATGTTTCAGAAGGTTGGGTTTGCGTTCACACGGGCAAAACTCAAACGGACTATAAACTTTAAACACAAGTCATGTGCTCGGAAATGCTGTTCAACCATTGGTCAGACATTAAAGGGTAAAAACGCAAATCCTGGCAATTTCTACCGGAGCCTCCGCCATGGAGCATCGGCACTTTCGGCAGGTTATTTCATGCTGCTGTTAATCTGGAGATCAACAGCACTCTAGCAGACGGCGCATATGATTATATAATCAGACAACGTGCGATAAAAACATTCTAACACATATAATGAGAGACGTTCTGCAGTCAGGAGGGGGTTTCACTGATGGCAGGTGTTCTTACTTTTATGTAGTTGACGGAGCATTTTTACTTTACACGACACTAGAGATGTCCCGATCCGATCACGTGATCGGGGATCGGAGCCGATCACGTGATTTTCAAAAGATCGGAATCGGGAGAAAAAAATCGGGGATCGGGAATTTTTTTAATTTTTTTTTATAAAATATATTTTTTAATTAATGTTACAAACAAAAATGACCATGTTCACGTCTTAAAGTCCTGAGGCCTTAGTTTTGGTTTAAAATTACACAACATCATGTATGTGTTGCTTCTTTTGGGCTTGTTTTCATCGACCTGGTTGCTTATTTCTCTCAAATCTGGCAACAGAGTGGGCGCAGTGTCTAATAGTAGCAGTAAGCTAACGAGAGGCTACGTTCAGCTGGTGAGTCGGGACAGAGAAAATGTCAGGAGTTTGGAAGTATTATAAAATTGAAAGCGAAGGCAGTGTCACAGCCAGATGCAATGTTTGCAAGGCGGAGGTTCCGCGTGGTGGAAAGAACAGAGCTACGTTCAACACGACCAATCTAATACAAACACCAACAACAACACGACGAGTACACAGCGGCCACTCAGGTAACGGCACTGAAACAACCGACACTTTCAGAGACTTTTAAAAGGAAAAGAAACTGCCCCAGAACAGTGAAAAGGCCAAAAAAATAACAGCCAAGATAGCTGAATTCATCGCGTTGGATGACCAGCCGTTATCTGTTACCTTTTTTTCTCTTAATGCATTGCATAAAGATCGGATCGGGAAAAATCGGTATCGGCAGATTGTCAAAATCAAATGATCGGAATCGGATCGGGAGCAAAAAGGTGATCGGGACATCCCTACACGACACTGTTCAACACTTCATCCTGCTTCACTCTTTAACTAAACAACCGCGGATGTCTTGAAAAACTCTTTTGCTAAAGATTTTGAAGACACCCGCATTCATGTGACTCGTAAATACTACGCTTCCTATATTTTGGTGCAGACTGCGTTCACACCAGTGATGAACCGCTCCAGAGTTCACTAGCAAGCGGTCCGAGACCACCTCTTTCAGGACCAGAGTCCGGTTGTTTAGTTCACTTCGAGGTCTGCGTTCACACCGACCCAAACGAACCGCACCAAGCGGCTAAACGCACCAGGGTTCGATTCAACCGGACTATACAAGGCTGGTGTGAATGCGACCGAAGTCATCTGGCCCCAACGGAGAAATTCCAAAGCTGCGAAAAACCTTTCAGATTTAGAAATAATTGTCATATAAGAAAAATAACAGCGTTTTGTTCTTGAATCCACTTTTTATGATAATCTTTTATGTTCATCTTTTTCTAGGAATCTCAACAAAGTTTGGCCAGACTAATAATGTTAAGTAAAATGAAAACCATTCACAGTTAAGGGTTAGATATGAATGATTTAATGCCAAGTGCAAATGAAAAATATCTTCCTCCATGGCTTTGTTTTACTTGTAAGTGTTTTAAGTTGTGTTTTTATGTCATAGACGTTGCATTTTATGGAAAGTTACACATGTCAGAAGGTCCTGTAAGTTTAGGAGGAAGCTTATTAGTCAATGTTTTATTAGAAAGATTCAACCGAACGTCAATTTTACATGAAAGAAAACTCATAGATATGTTTGTTTACGCTCTAAATGTAAATAAAAACAAAGGAAAGAAAGGTGTATCTCTACAGTGAAGTCTCTAAAGGCCCCGACACACCAAGCTGACTCCAAAGAACACGTCCCGACGGACCCGACTGTTGTGTCGCCTCACGTGTCCTGCGTCTTGGCCATGTGTCGCACTGGAACACACCGCCAAGACTTCAGCCGACGGCCAAGAAGCACGTACGCACTGCGCATGCGTGAGTGGCAATAACTCTCCTTACCAGCAGGCGGCGGTAGTGTGTATTCGTCATTCAAAAGAGGCAACAACCGGAAGACTGCGTGATACACCCGAGAGAAGAAGAACAGACTGCGTGATACACCGAGAGAAGAA
>JAAOOA010000200.1:815027-882527 GCA_012861695.1 Trematomus loennbergii
ATGTCTATGAAGTGTTTTGCTCCAAATACCAAACAGATCACCCATTCTAGCCATGCCTCATATCCCTCTATTTCACTTCCTGTTTCTAAAGTGCTGATTTGGGGTATAAAGCTTAACAAATAAAAAGGAGGGGTCTGAGCTCATGCGGGACCCGGCAGCTACTGTCTAAACTAAATACTGCCGTGATGAAACGTCATATCATGGATTATCAAGGATTCTTTCTGAAACAGTTGGAGCTCAAAGGCTTTCTCTCTTGCCGGTTATACCACAAGGTGAGTTCCTTTTTATTTCCTGCTTCTTCACACACATGCTCTCCAGTACAGGTTAGCTCTGAGTGTTAGCCATGCTAATGTAAACACCGACATATTACGTCCAAAACAGTCGGGCATTGTTTCTGATAGCAACGTTTCTGATAGGGCCGGGGTCCACATTTCAGATATTACGTCATATCGACGCAAATCTGGATCAGCTCCGTTGTTCCCCGTTTTTAGAGATTTGGGTACGGAGGAAAAGAGAGAGGGTTTATTTTCTGACGCTGCGTGAGTTCCCCGACACACCGGGACACATGGTGATGAAGAGAAGACATCAGAAAGTGCATTCTGAATGATAGGAGACCTTTAAACGATTATTTTAAGAAAAATAAGGTTTTTGGTTCAAATCTGAACATTTATTCATCACGGGGGAAATTGGGCTTTCATAGGAGTGGCTCAATTCAGAATTAAATATAATAATAAATAAATAAATAGAATAAAAACATAAGAAAGTGGAGTAGAAAGATCAAATAGTATAGAATAAAAATGTTATATAAACTCAAGTTAAGGAAAGAAAATGCATAAGAAAAATTCGAATTAAACTAAGAAATTAAATTAAGAATTTGCAATAAAAAAGATTAAAATAAACATAGGAGTTTAAAGTCGGTTTGTTTTAATGTATTATTTAATTAATGTATTTGAATATGTAGGTGTGTTTCTGTACGGAGTCTGAGACATTGAGCTGTGTGTAAATGTGATAAATAAATATTGAATATTGAATAACCCAAACATTTCAACGTTTCTCCTCAGACTGAAATCTGGCTCTTCCACGCACAGGAGAGCAGCAAAACATTTCCTCTGCACAGAAGTGATGTGTGGGGGGGGGAGCGGGGGGAGCGGGGGGGGGTACACAGGGTTTCATAAAGTGGGCCTTTCCTCTCTGGAACCAGGCTCGGGACACCTCCAGAAGTCTCAGAGAAAGTTCAATCTCTCAGAGGAAATGATGCTCATGAAGAGTTTTCTGCTCACTGACTCGATGAAGTCATTTCAGATTCATAACGGAGGTCAGAGGTCAGAGGTAATGAAACAGCAGCTAGCGGCTAATGACAGGAACTACATCTTGCTTTATGCTACTGGACAGCTTTTCCACTTAAAGGGGACCTATCATGCAAAATGCACTTGTGTACGTCTTGTCTACATGAATATGTGTCCCCGGTGTTCCAGGGAAACTCACCAAGTGTCAGAAAACACAACCCTCTCTATTTTCCTCCATACCCAAATCTCTAAAAAGGGGCTGCAACGGATCTGAAAAAACTGATCCAGATTTGAACACTGTCCTGACGTCAGGACGGTGGCGCTACGGCTATTGGGCCAACTCCACCAATCAGGAGGAGACAGCCACGGCCATTGCCGTTCTAAAGCGCTGGAGACGCTGTAGTACATATGCCAGGCCTGTAGATGGTGCTGTTCTCACTGAATCAGCCCTTGCTAAAACAGATCTAGAAATTGTCAATTGAGCAAAATGAGGCATGGCTAAAATGCATGATCTGTTTGGTATTTTGAAAAGAAAAAAGTATAAATATGCCTTATATAGTATGGTCCTACACTATATTATTCAAATATAGCATGATAGGTCCACTTTAAATTGTAGATATACTGCACATTTTTTGTATATTTATATTTCTTCAAGATTTCTTTATTATGTTTCTAATCATATAATTGATTTTGCACACAGCTGGGACCGAGACCCTGGGATATTATGAAGTGAGCTTCTTGCAGCGTTTGGTTTCTTTTAGTAATCGCTGCGCATGTTTCCTCAGTTGCTGAATGTTCTAAATGCTGCATGTGAGAATAGAGGACTCACAGTTCGATGGCTTTGTTCCACATGATGACGTATCCTGAGAGGGTGAAGGACTCCACGTTGACGATGTGGATGTTTCCTTTTTCGGTGCCGATGTACAGCCATTTGCTCTGGAAGGGCAGGTGGCAGTAAGTGATTCTGCAGGAGGAAACACAGCGTCAGTATCTCCGAAATAACTCTGAAATATCTCGGAATTATCTCTGAATTATTTCTTAATAATCTCAGAATTATCTCTAAATTATCTCTGAATTACACACGAAATATATCTAAAAATATATCCGAATCATCTCTAAAATATCTCTGAATTATCTCTGAATTAACTCCTAAATATCTCCGAAATATACCCGAATTATCTCTGAAATATCTCTGAAATATCTCTGAAATAATCTCTGAATAATCTCTGAATAATCTCTGAATAAATCTCAGAATAATCTCTGAATAATCTCTGAAATATCTCTGAAATATCTCTGAAATATCTCTGAATTATCTCTGAATTAACTCCTAAATATCTCCGAAATATACCCGAATTATCTCTGAAATATCTCTGAATAATCTCTGAAATATCTCTGAATAATCTCTGAATAATCTCTGAAATATCTCAGAATAATCTCTGAAATATCTCTGAAATAATCTCTGAAATATCTCTGAATAATCTCTGAATAATCTCTGAAATATCTCTGAATAATCTCTGAATAATCTCTGAATAATCTCTGAAATATCTCAGAATAATCTCTGAAATAATCTCTGAAATATCTCTGAAATATCTCTAAATTATCTCTGAATTACACCCGAAATATATCTAAAAATATATCCGAATCATCTCTAAAATATCTCTGAATTAACTCCTAAATATCTCCGAAATATACCCGAATTATCTCTGAAATATCTCTGAAATAATCTCTGAAATATCTCTGAAATATCTCTGAAATAATCTCTGAAATATCTCTGAAATATCTCAGAATAATCTCTGAATAATCTCTGAAATATCTCTGAATATCTCAGAATAATCTCTGAATAATCTCTGAAATATCTCTGAATAATCTCTGAATAATCTCTGAAATATCTCAGAATAATCTCTGAAATATCTCTGAAATAATCTCTGAAATATCTCTGAATAATCTCTGAATAATCTCTGAATAATCTCTGAAATATCTCAGAATAATCTCTGAAATAATCTCTGAAATATCTCTGAAATATCTCTAAATTATCTCTGAATTACACCGAAATATATCTAAAAATATATCCGAATCATCTCTAAAATATCTCTGAATTAACTCCTAAATATCCCGAAATATACCCGAATTATCTCTGAAATATCTCTGAAATAATCTCTGAAATATCTCTGAAATATCTCTGAAATAATCTCTGAAATATCTCTGAAATATCTCAGAATAATCTCTGAAATATCTCTGAAATATCTCTGAAATATCTCTGAAATATCTCAGAATAATCTCTGAATAATCTCTGAAATATCTCTGAAATATCTCTGAATAATCTCAGAATAATCTCTGAAATATCTCTGAAAATATCTCAGAATAATCTCTGAAAATATCTCTCAAATATCTCTGAGTTATCTCTTATCTCTAAGTGATGGTACCTCTCCCTGCTGAATTTGAGAGAGTGCAGCACAGCAGGGATCTTCTGCCTCAGGTTCCAGAGGTGGATGCTGTCGTCAGCCAACGCACTCACCAGCGCCCCTGTGGTGAGGAGGGGGAGAAACACAGGGGAGGTTAGAGGGTATGTGGCTTTAACCTTTTAAGCACCGAGCCTGTTTTTCATGTTCAGGCTCGAAAATGACATGCCCAAAACAAATGACTACAACTTAACTTCTAAAAGGGTTATATGAATAATTTCTTTTATCAAAGCAAGGTTACATCTGTGAGTTGGATGTAGAAGTGTCAGAATCAATATAAATGTTTTTTATTTTAAAGAAAATTCAGATTTTACATAGTAAAAAACTAATTATAGTGTCCGTCCAAAAATTATTTTTACAGATAGTGAAAAACTACCCTTGGATGATGGGTTAGTAGACTAAAAGCTTTAGGAATCCAAAGTACAACATATAATAAGTACCCTGTATCAAGATTGATGCAAAACAAGTGACATTTGACCTTTTTAGAGAGATTTAGCCAAAAAACCCCACTTTTGGGGTCATTTGGGTGATTTGACCTATCTCTGGCCCCCCTTGCTCGATTGGGATCGTTGACACACCTTTCTGACCGTTAGAGCCAATAGAATCGAAGGGAGGCCCACACACACAGTCGTTGTAAAGAGAAAAGGTGGGGCTTCGTGTTTGAAAATCTAGGTTAGAGTGGAGCTACATTCTAGCTCTGGCATTTGGAAACTAAAAAGCAGTTTTATTGCTTATGGATTATCAGAAATAATTTCAAAGAAGGCACAGACACATAGATGAACCCATGGATTAACTGCAGCATTGTTATCGTTTTAATGCCATTGAAGACCACTTTTGACCAAGGTAAGCCATGTTAGCGTTTCTAGCTACTTAGCTCCACATGTTATGATGTACGCTTTCGTTTATAGCGTCGCGAATGTTTATCACTGAGTGTTGAGGAGGGCACCACTAGATTCTGTGTCTCCAGGAGACCAAAAACGAGTGGTTGGCTGTGCATCTAGGATAAGGAATAAGGGAGTTTATTGTGAGTTTAAGTGCCGCTTTACGTTACATGTTTCGCTCGTGGCTAATTCAGAGGCTGAGTGAGCATTGTGGTTTTTTTTTTTTTTTTTTTTTTTTAAAAGATCAGTTAGCTGAGTTTCTTCCCGTTACATGGATATAACACATTCATAGTTTTATTCAATATTAAGATTCCTTAGACGTTGTTTCCTGCAAATAACGCGTTTATTCGCCCGGTACCGGGCGGAAGGTGCGTAACAGGTTAATAGGGGAAGGGCTGTTTTAGTTCGAGGCTGAAGTCGAATAGTCCATTTAGTTTAGGAACCTTCCTAACGGAGTGAAATGACCCGGAAGTCCCTCAGAGGCAGCCATGATAAGAGCCGTTCGAATTCTCTATATCAGGGGTGTCAAACTCAAGGCCCGGGGGCCAAATCCGGCCCGCGACTTCATTTTATGTGCCCCACAAGAGCTTGCAAAGAATATAATATGTTTATTATACGGTTACATGCTACTTTACAGAAGCAGGTTGCCCATAAACGACATGTCCCACAATGCATCTCAAATTTGACTTTTTATCAGAATTTGACTTTTTTTGTCCAAATATGTCTTTTTCTTAGAATTAGCCTTTTTCTCATAAATAGATTTTTTTTTCAAAATGTCACTTCTCTTTTTCAAAATGTCACAATCAATGTTTTTCCAGAATGTGGCTTTTCTTTTAAAATCATATTGTGACATTCTCACTGAAGAGACTTGCAATTATTTGCTCTAGACTTCTGCTTTCAGACGTAGTTAATTATGAAGTTATATTAATTAATGATATAGTCTTAAAGTTACAACCGGCCCTTTGAGTGCAACATAATGCTGATGTGGCCCGTGATGAAATTGAGTTTGACACCCTGCTCTAGATGAAAGGAAAGGAGGTTTCAAACTTCCTTTATAACCTCCTTTAGCCTAGGAACCACTGGACCTCCCTAACCTAAAGGAGAGGAGAAAATGCTGCCCCACAATGCCTTGCGGCCGCGGCATTTGCCGTCACACAACAGTCGGCCGTTCACGGAAACAACCGATTATGACCGAGAAATGATATCATGAAAGTTACGGTGCTTATTAAGCATTTTAAAACGTATGTGGTAAGTTGCCAAAGTGCTTTGTTTTGAACGTTCATCAGTATTATAATCAGAAAGAGAAATATGAACGTTAGTTTTTACTGAAATGATCAAATAAAGTCAACATGTCACAGTCTTTACTAAGCTGTGTGGGGTTTGTTCAACTTTTAAAAGATGTTTGAATGGTGATATACACAGTGATAGATGTTAAGGACTAACGTTTAGAATAAATACATTTGTATTGATTTTAAGATCTTTTCATACAATCATACGTATTGGGATCATTTGTATTAATGTGGACCGGAGGAGAGGGTGACGAGCATAAGTTTCACTTTCCTTTTTATTCAATTCCAACTTTGGTCATGAAGAATATGTTTCTCTGTTGTCCCCGTTCATAAAGCATAAAGCAACAGCATCAGAGCACGGTGCAGAGTCTCTAGATGAGTTTACAGTAGTCCCTCGTTCTTATTAAACATCCATGTTGTAGTCCGCTGTATAGAAAACTGTAGTTTCCATAGTTTCCCACAGCAGCAGACGCACATTCATGACCTCCGCTGGCGCATCATAAACACGTCGGATAGTGGAAGTGCAGTCGATTCTCTAAAGTACCGCAGTCTCTTCTCCTAAGTCCTTTTGAATTCTCCTATCCACTATCCCTTAACCCCGTGACCTTTCACTCAGAGGTTAAGGAATAGACGATAGGGTTAGAACTTAGGAGCTGATTTTTGGATTATCCGACCGCAACCCAAGAACACACTTGATAGTGGGTCACTAACTGGTGCTGCTGGTTCTTCAGTGTGTGTTCACTGGAACGCACAGACAGGTGATTCACAGCCGATACACACTGAAGAAGCTGAATTTTTCTTTTGTCAGAAATGTTACTTTTTAATACAATTTATTTATTTTACACAAATGTTACCTTTTTTTTACAAAATGTACTTATTTATACAAATTTAACTTTTTTGAAAATGTTTATTTCATATCCACATTACATTTTTTGTCATACATTTTAATTTGTTACAAATTCTATTTTTTGTTTCAAATGTTATTCTTTTTGTTACAAATGTACTTTTAGTCAAATTTTCTTTTTCAATTTCTAATTTCTTTCTCTACTTTTTGTAAATTATTTGGAGCAATTTTGATTAAATGTAGCTAAGATACTAAGGCTCCGTTTACACGGAGACGAAACTGGTTGTATCCGCTAGTTCTCTATCGTATGGACGGTTCGTTCACACGAGGCCGTAACGGAACCGCGGAAACGAAGCCCTCAAACGATAACGGGTCCCAAGGTGGGTAGATCTGCGGATGAAACGCTCTGGGGCCAAACAGCTCCGTGTCTACGTCCTATACGATCATTTCCTGATAACGATGAAGCCATAGCCCCGCCTCTCCCACCTCTGCTGCTCACTGCTGTAGCATGGTCAGTAGCTACTGTCAGTAGCTACTGACCATGCTACAGATGTTAGTACAACATCTACAGCTCCTCTACCACAACCATCAGCAACAAGTGGACATGGAGAACTACATGAACTACATGTTGCTAAATCCACCGCAGAGAATAACCAGAAGGGCAACCATGGCAACCATGGCAAACATGCTCGGGGGTCTTCTTCGCTGCTTTTGGTGTATTTTGTGGCGGGAGTACAGCGCCACTTACAGGCCTCCAGCGGGTCGAGGGGTCTCGTGTGGACAGACACGTTTCTTGAGCCGGTACCGTGTGGACGGAAGACTTTTTGATATGGAATTCGGTTCGTTCTGCGTTTCGTCTCCGTGTAAACGGAGCCTAAATGTGTGAGACTAACTTTTGCACCAGTTGCAAAGTAAGCAGTTGCAAAGTAAGCAGTTGCAAAGTAAGCAGTTGCAAAGTAAGCAGTTGCAAAGTAAGCAGTTGCAGTATAAACACATTTGACTTTTTTACACAAATTTTACTTTTTGTTAAACGTTTAATTTTTTCATCCAAATTTTACTTTTTGTTACAAATTGTACTTTTTAAAAAATGTACAGCCACGAGATACTTATTGCGTGACTAACTTTTGCCACAGTTGCAAAGTAAGCGGTTGCAGAATAAACAGTTTCAGGTGTCAGTGGACAGACCTGAAGTGAAGGCGTGTGAAAACATTCAGGAAAACCAAACAAGCAGGAACAGGAAACACAAACCTCGTTGATCAGGAACTGCAGCTGAATCACCGCCGCGCCGCTCTCATGCTGACAGTAACACTCCACGCCTGCACGGCCAAAACTGGGACGAGAGTCAAGGAAAACTGGAGCAGACACCAGTCACACATAATGGAGATGAACTCAGGTTTCAGGATCATTTTCTACATTCATTTTGAGGTTTTTTTTTATACAGAAACTTTCCCTAAACGCTTTGTTTTTGATTCTAAAGGTCAGCTGGCGTTCCCACGTATCATTTGCATCCCTGAAGAGTCCTGATACATATCAAACTGGGGTTATAAATACAAGCAGTGGGAGCAGACGTATTTATTCTGGTGCGTCAGCAGGATGATGATTAACTCACCTTCAGATCAGGTCAACCAAAAACAACCGTAGAGCCTCAAATTAAACCAGAGCTGCGTCAATTAGCAGATTGATCGACTACTTTGATAATTGGTTGACAGCTTGAGTCGTTCTTGATCTCTTTGATTTATGTATTAAAACGAATATATCTTTGGGCTTTGGATTGACGTAACAAGACATTTAGAGACGTTGAAAAAGGAAATGGACCTTTTTTAACCGTTTTTTACTAACAAAAAACAATCATTGCATTCATCTATAAATCTGTGCATTCAATAACAACCGGGACAACAGTTGAAGGAACAATGTACATTATGTCCAACAGCCTTTAACGTACATTCAATCAGGAAATGTACGTATATTTAGGATTGACTGGTGCACTAAAGAGTGCTTCAGTCTCTTTGAAATGCTAAAATGTTCATGGTAACCATTCATATGAGCCGTTTAGGACACGGCGATGTCGAAAGCACATTGTGTTATAAATGGTGATTGTGTATGCACTAAAAAGAGGACTCTCTGATTGCATGTGACAGACAAAGAGGGACTGTAATGCATCCCACAGAAAAACTCCAACTATCTGCACAGAAAGCCGAGGAATGAGGATCACACACACACACACACACACACACACACACACACACACACACACGCCTCACACTCTCTGTGACCTCTCTGCTGTGTGTGTGTGTGTGCTTGCGCGTGCGTGCGTGTCACATATTAAAATATCCTGTCTGCAGAGCTGCAGGAATCTCAGTCTGATGTTAATATGTAACTCTGGAGGAAGTCATTCTGCTGACATGAGGAGAAATCACTAACAGCTTTTTAACGAATGCTTGTGTGTGTGTTTATTTAATTGCTATTAAAGTGAATAAATGTGGGTTTTGGACTGAAAATAAAGAGCTGCAGGGATGTGGTGTTTTACTGTTGGAAGGCAGCATCTCCCTGGTCCAATGAGATTCCTCCGTGAGAGTTTGGTTTATCGCAGAAAATAATAATGTCTGTGGTGTTTTTGTTTTGTCCAATGGAGCTTTCCTGATGGTTTCTGAGTCAGGTTAGTAATGCTCCATCACATGTTATCTGTTACAGGGTGAATCTGAAACTGAAGCTTGACTTTAACCCAACGGAGGTTTCATGTAAGTTTAGTTCTTTCACTCGTAGCTCGGGCTGCGGGGGTGCTAGAGACGGGAGCACGTTGATGCGACCTTCCTAGCCGGAGATATGGCCGCATTTTACAATAAACTTCCGTTGGGCCGTTAGAGTGTGTAGGTGTGTGTGTATGTGTGTGTGTAGGTGTGTGTGTGTAGGTGTGTGTGCAGGTGTGTGTGTATGTGTGTGTGTGTAGGTGTGTGTGTAGGTGTGTGTGTGTGTAGGTGTGTGTGCAGGGTGTGTGTAGGTGTGTGTGCAGGTGTGTGTATGTGGTGTGTGTGTGTAGGTGTGTGTGCAGGTGTGTGTGTAGGTGTGTGTGCAGGTGTGTGTGCAGGTGTGTGTGTGTGTAGGTGTGTGTGTAGGTGTGTGTGTAGGTGTGTGTGTGTAGGTGTGTGTGTAGGTGTGTGTGTATGTGTGTGTGTGTAGGTGTGTGTGTGTAGGTGTGTGTGTATGTGTGTGTGTGAGGTGTGTGTGCAGGTGTGTGTGTAGGTGTGTGTGTATGTGTGTGTGTGTAGGTGTGTGTGCAGGGTGTGTGTATATGTGTGTGTGTAGGTGTGTGTGCAGGTGTGTGTGCAGGTGTGGTGTGTGTGTGTGTAGGTGTGTGTGTATATGTGTGTGTGTGTAGGTGTGTGTGCAGGTGTGTGTGTAGGTGTGTGTGCAGGTGTGTGTGTAGGTGTGTGTGTGTAGGTGTGTGTGTATGTGTGTGTGTGTAGGTGTGTGCAGGTGTGTGTGCAGGTGTGTGTATGTGTGTGTGTGTAGGTGTGTGTGCAGGTGTGTGTGTGTGTGTATGTGTGTGTGTGTAGGTGTGTGTGTAGGTGTGTGTTAGGTGTGTGTGCAGGTGTGTGTGCAGGTGTGTGTGTAGGTGTGTGATCTGATGTGAAGTGGGTTAATGGAGCGTCTTTCTAGGCTATCAGGAAAGGATCTAATCAGTGTGGTGAACAAGTGGAACGTCACGACCGCACTTCCTGCAGCACGTTTAAAATCTTCACTGAAATCCTGCACCACGTTATTATCATATGAAGAATATCAAGCTTCAGGTGAGTCACTGTTCCTCTGCAGGTAACAAGAGATCCTGGCTGTGAGAAGAACATCTTATTTGTCGTGTGTTTTCACTGGTTTGTTTGCTCTGTGTGTGTCGGCAGGAAATACAGAAAACACAACCTGTAGTGTTTCCATAGAACTTGGTGAAGCATGAAGAACAAGCTTATTACTATATTTTAAAAACTGCTGCACGATTTATAAAACTCTAACTGCAATTATTGACTGACACATTTGAACAAATATTGTCCATATTGCGGTTTCCACTGTGTTGCCGTTTTTTAATTCATTTGACCTATGTAAACATTTAAATATTGGGCATTTAGAGCAGACTATTAAAGGTGGGGTAGGTCATTCACTTCAGAAACACTTGTTATATTCCATGGAATGCTCTTAACATCCCGATAGCAATGAATATTGAAGTGCTTTGACCATAAATACATTAAATAAATGTCACCTGTGGAAGCTGTAATATTGTAAAAAGCACGACCAATCATCTGAGCCGGCCCGGCTAAAATAACTGGATGGCCTACCTGCCTGTCAGCCTTCCATCTGTGCACAAACTTATCTCGTGCCCTCATTGGTCATGTGCGCGTTCGTGTGTGTTGGAGGAGGGGCTCTGTGAGGAAGTGGCAGATTTTCTCCGGCTGTGTATTTTCAAATTCTAGCGATCTCGAGCTGGTTTCAAAAAGAACACACACACACACACACACACACACACACACACACACACACCACACACACACACACACACACACACACACACACACACACACACAAACACACACACACACACACACACACACACACACACACACACACACACACACACACACCACACACACACACACACACACACACACACACACACACACACACACACACACACACACACACACACACACACACACACACACACCACACACACACACCACACAACACACAACACCCACACACACCACACACACACACACACACACACACACACACACACCTGTCAGTCATCAGACAGGAAGTTAACTGCTGACGAGGCAGAAAGACACAGAAGACAAACTCCTCTGCACATTCTCAAAGTCTACGTTCAATTTAAAGAAGAGGAAGAGGAAGAGGAGGGGGAGGAGGGGGGGGGGAGAGAGCGGGAGGTCAAGTGTTTCTGCAAATTAACCTCATGACTTTTTCTTCTCCGCAGAAACCCTGCCTCATTCCTCACGCGTCCGATGTGTCTCTCTTTAGCTCGAGTTCAGCAACAATATGGTGGCCATTTTTTGTCATGACTTTTAGGATTATAATGCAATTCTGTCTAAATCTAAAGTCTACGGTCAATTTGAAGAAGATGAAGACACACTGAGAGGAGTGCAGGAACCAGAGGAGGGAAAGTACTCAGATGCTGTACTTAGTCAAAGTAGAAGTACCTCAAAATTATACACAAGTTCCATACTTGAGTAAATGTACTTCGTTACTTCCCACCTTTGGCAGTAACACACTGATTATATGTAACAGTGAGAGGAGTGTGTGTGTGTGTGTGTGTGTGTGTGTGTGTGTGTGTGTGTGTGTGTGTGTGTGTGTGTGTGTGTGTGTGTGTGTGTGTGTGTGTGTGTGTGTGTGAGAGAGATTACTGTCTGGTAGAAAAGACACATTTCTCCTCATCATCGTGCTCCTCATTCCTCGGCTTTCTGTGCAGATAGTTGGGGTTTTTCTGTGGGATGCATTACAGTCCCTCTTTGTCTGTCACATGCAATCAGAGAGTCCTCCTGTGTCTGTGTGTGTGTGTGTGTGTGTGTGTGTAGTAACACACGATTTAATTGGTGTGTTGGAGACTTGTTAAAGAAGACATTTATTGCTGCTGGACACCTCATTGAGTCCGATCAATACTCTCTGTCTGTGATAAATGGACTACAGCAGTAATCCCATCACACACACAGTTTAACACGCCATGGAGTGTGTGTTCTGTGGGAGTTCCCTCTCTCTCAGCTGTTAGCATAACGTTCAATTGTGCATTAAAATGTTAACTTGTAAAATGGTGTTCTTTGCGAGTAACATATATATAATCTAATACAATCACAGTGTTGGAATAGAGACAATAAGCTCAAATGTAATGTTAGCTGTTAGCTGGTAGCAGCCGGTGTACAGCATATTCAGTCTTGCCTAATTACCGAGCTAACAGCTAACGCTAACAACAGAGGTGTCACAGAGTTACAGTATGATGCGTTCAAGTGTCATCAAGTAAAAGGTAGTTTTTGCGATTTTGTGATGGTATTGCAACAGTTCCATTCCTACCAGTATTTCATTTAATATTCTGTAGAGCAGGGGCGAGTGTGTTTTAATACAAACCTGACTCCAAACACCCCAGCAGCTGTGTGTGTGTGTGTGTGTGTGTGTGTGTATTTGTGTGTGTGTGTGTGTTGAGGCATATGGCAGAAAAGCTGCTCTTACTGCTGCAGAAATATCACTAATGAGGAGGAGACGTATACACACACACACACACACACACACCAGTGTTAAACTCACTGAAGGAATGCTGAAGGGCGACTTGGTCATGTGACGCAGAAAGATGTCAGGAGGTCAGGCGCGCGCGTGTGTGTGTGTGTGTGTGTGTGTGTGTGTGTGTGTGTGGGTGTGTGTGTGTGTGAGAGAAAGGATACAGCCTCAGAGCTCCGGACTGAGTCCCAACAGCCAGGATCTTCTGCACGGGGTCAAAGGCCATCGAGGAGGGTTGGTACGGGAAACCATGACGCACCGTCTGCAGAGAGGAGAGGACTCTTTAAAGTAGAGACACTACATACTGATATACACCTGAACATCAGCAGGAGAGGACTCTTTAAAGTAGAGACACTACATACTGATATACACCTGAACATCAGCATGAGAGGACTCTTTAAAGTAGAGACACTAGATACTGATATACACCTGAACATCAGCAGGAGAGGACTCTTTAAAGTAGAGACACTACATACTGATATACACCTGAACATCAGCAGGAGAGGACTCTTTAAATTAGAGACACTACATACTGATATACACCAGAACATCAGCAGGAGAGGACTCTTTAAAGTAGAGACACTACATACTGATATACACCTGAACATCAGCAGGAGAGGACTCTTTAAAGTAGAGACACTACATACTGATATACACCTGAACATCAGCAGGAGAGGACTCTTTAAAGTAGAGACACTACATACTGATATACACCTGAACATCAGCAGGAGAGGACTCTTTAAAGTAGAGACACTACATACTGATATACACCTGAACATCAGCAGGAGAGGACTCTTTAAAGTAGAGACTACATACTGATATACACCTGAACATCAGCAGGAGAGGACTCTTTAAAGTAGAGACACTACATACTGATATACACCTGAACATCAGCAGGAGAGGACTCTTTAAAGTAGAGACACTACATACTGATATACACCTGAACATCAGCAGGAGAGGACTCTTTAAAGTGGAGACACTACATACTGATATACCTGAACATCAGCAGGAGAGGACTCTTTAAAGTAGAGACACTACATACTGATATACACCTGAACATCAGCAGGAGAGGACTCTTTAAAGTAGAGACACTACATACTGATATACACCTGAACCTCAGCAGGAGAGGACTCTTTAAAGTAGAGACACTACATACTGATATACACCTGAACCTCAGCAGGAGAGGACTCTTTAAAGTAGAGACACTACATACTGATATACACCTGAACATCAGCAGGAGAGGACTCTTTAAAGAAGAGACACTACATACTGATGTACACCTGAACATCAGCAGGAGAGGACTCTTTAAAGTAGAGACACTACATACTGATATACACCTGAACATCAGCAGGAGAGTACTCTTTAAAGTAGAGACACTACATACTGATATACACCTGAACATCAGCAGGAGAGGACTCTTTAAAGTAAAGTAGAGACACTACATACTGATATACACCTGAACATCAGCAGGAGGGGACTCTTTAAAGTAAAGTAGAGACACTACATACTGATATACACCTGAACATCAGCAGGAGGGACTCTTTAAAGTAGAGACACTACATACTGATATACACCTGAACATCAGCAGGAGAGGACTCTTTAAAGTAAAGTAGAGACACTACATACTGATACACCTGAACATCAGCAGGAGAGGACTCTTTAAAGTAGAGACACTACATACAGATATACACCTGAACATCAGCAGGAGAGGACTCTTTAAAGTAGAGACACTACATACTGATATACACCTGAACATCAGCAGGAGAGGACTCTTTAAAGCAGAGACACTACATACTGATATACACCTGAACATCAGCAGGAGAGGACTCTTTAAAGTAGAGACACTACATACTGATATACACCTGAACATCAGCAGGAGAGGACTCTTTAAAGTAGAGACACTACATACTGATATACACCTGAACATCAGCCGGAGAGGACTCTTTAAAGTAGAGACACTACATACTGATATACACCTGCACATCAGCAGGAGAGGACTCTTTAAAGTAGAGACACTACATACTGATATACACCTGAACATCAGCAGGAGAGGACTCTTTAAAGTAGAGACACTACATACTGATATACACCTGAACATCAGCAGGAGAGGACTCTTTAAAGTAGAGACACTACATACTGATATACACCTGAACATCAGCAGGAGAGGACTCTTTAAAGTAGAGACACTACATACTGATATACACCTGAACATCAGCAGGAGAGGACTCTTTAAAGTAGAGACACTACATACTGATATACACCTGAACATCATCCTCTATGAGGCAGTGATAGCATGTCTGTATATAATCTGTTCTCAGTGACGTTATGTAACGGGTTAACCAGGATCCATCATAAAGCTACGTTATTAAACTGCGTGTGATTAAAATGAGTCAGCGTGTTGAACCGTGAGGAGGGGATTTAAAGATATAAATATGTATATCACGATACCACGATGTTGTAGGGTTGTCAGTGGATGCTACACAACGAGAATTGTGATTAACATTAAACCAGTAATGTGGATTTAATAGCTATTAAAAGACAGGTAGAACTGTTTGGTAAATTCACACCACTTTACTGTTAAATAGCCTTTAAAACCAGGGAAAAACACTAAAAATTTCCAAATCTAAAATGATATCAAGTCCCAAATCACGATAACACTTGAAAGTGGAGGCGTGTGGCGCAGTGGACTAGTGTTGGTGTTCGGATCAGGGGGAGCACAGGTTCAAACCCCACTGCAGTCAGCATGTCGTTGTGTCCCTGAGACACTTAACCCCAAGTGCTCCTGTGGGGATTGTCCACAGTATTGAGTATGTAAGTCTCTTTGGATAAAAGCGTCTAACAAGTGACATGTCATGTAATGTAATATCTTTATCTATATATGACCCTTCCCTGGTGTGTTTACATGAGTTTGCCACATGATGCAGAATAAACTTTGGGCATATTACGGAGATATAATGTATTATTGAGACATATCCTTCCATCCTAGCATTCCCCTTGTATACACCGCACCTGATGTTGTTTGTAACACCTTGTGAGCACCTTTTTACAGGTAGATATCTAGTTATTAAGGGACAACAGTAGTTCAGTCTATAGGGACTTGGCATGGAGGGTCACCAGTTCAAGTCCCAATCAGACCATAGTAATACAGAGTGTGTACTGGTAGCTGCACTGGGCTGAGGAGCACCTGAGCAAGGCACTAAACCCCAAATAGTCCCTGGATCTGGACAATAATGCACCTTTCTCTAATGCATGTGCACCTATAGCTACCAGTACACCTGTGTGTGTATTCAGAAATATCACTAGGGGATCCAAACAGATAACCCTAACCCTAATCTCTAGCCATTGCAAATCTACACTAAAGCTTGTACATTTGAGGTGTTTCTACCCTTAATAATATGCCTTTTCCAGTGTATCACCAGTTTAAAGGGACAGTGTTAGCTAGTTCCCAGTTATGTGGTGACACAGACTGAGGCGTTAATCCAGTGCAATGCAAACAGACACGTTGCCATTAATTCAGATGATATCCTCTTTGATATCTGCCCTATATTTCCTGTTTTTAACTCATACTGTGTGTTTTCCTGCTGGTGTGTCACGCCTCTGTCATTATCCCGGTAACCGGATCACTCCCGTACCTTACAGAGCTGGAAGTGCTCAGACTGCAGGGTCTCCGGTACCGGGTCGTTTTGGGTCTGGTTGGCGGAAGGAGACGAAGATGAGGAAGAAGAAGCCGCTGTTAGGCCGTCCAACACCTTCCTAATATTAAACTTCTTCATATTCCTCCGCGGCGGTTGAAAAGCGGATCACTACCGTAAACCGGATAGAGAGGCGCAGTAGCCGTTAGCTCGTTAGCATTAAAACCCGTTAATCTCTCTGTAACATCGCGTTCGTATCCTCAGCGGCCTCTCCGGTGTAGCACACGGTCATTTACAGCCAGTCCTCTCGGTGTCAGGGGTAAAACGCCATCTGTGGTGCCCGGTTGAGTCGTTATTCGGTCGGGATGAACCGTTTCCGTGGAAGCTGCTTCCCGGTCAACGGGCAGAACTGAGTTTGCGCAGTGAAGGACCCGGATGTAGAGTGGTGTTACGGTGCCTTCTGTCACCCGGATTATTCTGTGACCTCCGCTCATGTTTACATACATTACATATCAGAAAACAACATTTTATATATTATTATTAGTGGTTGTAGTAGTAGAATAAGACAGGCTATATGTATATGTATATATGTTCATTTTAATTCATTTCTTATTTTATAGTTATTTTATCATTTTTAATTGTTATCTTTGATTTTATCTTTATTTTATTAATTTAAACTACTGCATTTCCCCACAGGGATTAATAAAGGTCTATTTTATCTTATCTTGTATATATTTGTTACTGTATTTCAACATGTATATTTTCTACTTTTTTTAATGCTATTTTATTTCAGTTTGAGACGTTACATTTTGAATTGTTTGTTTCTTGTCTTTTAATTTCTCAACGCAAACATTTCCCAAATTGGGATCCATAAAGTACTTCTTATCTGATCATATCTTATCGTATACAAAACTAAAAAGTCTCAGTGCATGTTAAGAAAATAATACTAATTTAATTTAATAAAAGCAGCAGAAATCACAAAACATACATCATATTTAGATATTTTAATAACCTTAAAACCCTAATTGTGTTCTCTACTCCAGATTAAATGACTGTGACAAAGACAGGTGAGTGTGTGTCGCCCCCTGCTGGCTGCACACACTCACCTGTGACAAACACAGGTGAGTGTGTGTCGCCCCCTGCTGGCTGCACACAGCAGCAGCGATACAAAACACACCATATTTTATTCAATTCTATTTCTAGGATTACCATATTGTTTATTATTTATTTGTTTATTCCACACATGGCAGTTATCTTAAAAACAAAACATGTTAACTTATTCTGGTTGTTTTGTTTATAGCGCATGGTGGAAAGGAGCAGGGAGAAGAACATCTTATTTTACCTGCCTCTTCTTTAAAAAAAAAAAAAAAAGATTAAATAACCATAAACAAGTCAAATAAAAGCAATATTCTTTCAGCTGCTTACAATACTGAAACATAAAACCTGAACACAATCAAAACTTCATACTGTCTAATACGCTTTCTTTATACATTTTCTCAAACATAAAAATGTTCTTACAGCCCTTAAATAATTCGGCAAATTCAATGTAAATACTGCTATTTTTACTATATTTAACCTGTTAAGCCCTGAGCCTGTTTTTCAGGTCTCAGGCTCAAAAATGACATTCCCAGAACAAATGACCATATCTTCCCTTCTAAAAGGGTTAAATTAATAATGCTTTTTCTCAAAGTAATGATAAACCTGTGATTTGGATGTAGAAAAGTCAGAATCAATATAGATGTTTTTTATTTTAAAGAAAATTCAGATTTTACATAGTAAAAAACTGTAAATTATAGTGTCCGTCCAAAAATTCTTTTTTACTTATAGTGAAAGCTACCCTTGGATGATGGTAAGGTAGACTAAAAGCTTTAGGAATCCAAAGTACAACAATAATAAGTACCCTGTATCAAGATTGATGCAAAACAAGTGACATTTGACCTTTTTAGAGAGATTTAGCAAAAAGAAACCACTCTGGGGTCATTTGGGTGGATTTTCCATATCTCTGGCCCCCTTGCTCGATTTTGATGGTTGACACCTCTTTCTGACCGTTAGAGCCAATAGAATCGAAGGGGGAGTCCCCCACACACGTTGTGAAGAGAAAAGGTGGGGGCTTCGCATGCAGTTTTGCATCAGAGTGAACCTATCTCTAGCTTTGACATCTGGAAACGGAAAAGCAGTTTTAATGCTCATGGATTATCAGAAATCATTTCAAAGGGACACAGACACATTGGATTAACCTATGGATTAACTTCAGCAGCGATTTTATCGTTTTAATGCCATTGAAGACCACTTTGGAGAGACTACAGCGCCAAGGTAAAAATGTTAGCATTTTTAGCTACCTAGCGTCACCTGTTTTGATGTCCGTTTTTGCTTATAACGTCGCAAATACGTATAATTCAGTGATAATGAGGGTACCCATAAATTCTGTGTCACCTCACGATGTGAATCGATGTCATGGATGTGGAGAAGAGATAAATAATAAGGTTTTGTGAGTGATTTTTGGTGCAGTAATCTGTTAGCATTCTTCGCTCGTTGCTAATTCAGAGGCTCAGTGTTAGCATTGTGGGTTTTCTTTGAAAAAAAAAAAAAAAATGATCAGTTAGATGAGTTTCTTCCCGTTACATGGATATAAAACATTCATAGTTTTATTAAATGAACATTCCCTCAGACACTGTTTCCTGCAAGATGTTGCGGCAGTGCCCCGGTACCGGGGTCTCTCGGGCTTAACAGGTTAAATATGTTTTAATGTTATTATAGTTTTCTTCAAATAGTTTTACATGTGTTTGTTTTACTTTAATGTCTGCTCCACGACACCAAGTCAAATTCCTCGTACATGTCTACCTGGTGATAAACCTGGTTCTGGTTCTGATTCATGCTTTAAGGCTAAATAATAATAATAATAATAACAATAATAATAAAGCTTTATTCATTCAGCACATGCAGCTCAAGCGCTTTACAACATGTCGCATCACATTCCCCTCAGACATGCAGCAAAATACAACATTTGATCAGAACCATAGACTCAATTCTCTAATTTCCCCTCCTTGACTCCTCCACTCCTCGACTCCTCGACTCCTCGACTCCTCGGTCCTCCGGTAGTGACCTGCAAATGGATTTCAGCGCGCCATGTTGAAGGACATCTCATTTCTCTAAACGCCTGCTGCTTCCACTCCTCTCTCCTCCTCGACTCCTCTCTCCTCGGTTCCCCTCCTCTCTCTCGGTTCCCCTCCTCGACTCCTCTCTCCTCGGTGCCCCTCCTCCACTCCTCCGCTCGCATCTCCTGTGGGCGGGACTAAGACACGAGGATAGGAGTCGAGGATAGGAGTCGAGGATAGGAGTGGAGGATAGGAGTCGAGCAGGGTTCGAGTTATAAACAGAGCTCTATGGGGTCTTTGAAACTAACGCGTGCGCACGCATGCACGCGCACTCAAACTCAAACTCAAACTCTCACACACACACACACACACACCAATAATAAACATATGGACAGGGGTTACTATTTAAAAAAAATGTGCAAATGTATTTGGGAACCTATCCATGTGAACAATTTTGGGGGTGGACCTCAAATCCTCAAGGGGGGTCCGGGGGCATGCCCCCCTGGTAAGATTTATTTTAATTTTGGAGTTAAATGCATCAATCTGGTGCATTTTGAGGGGAAAATAAAGAGACTAGATCTATGGAAACACCCATAGGAAACAGATGCCACATCATGTAGACAGACAGTCACCCTGTGTGAGGCAAACCCACATTTGCGCAGCGTTGCTACAGTAAAAAAAAAATCGCTAGGCCATCGGGAAACCTCCCGGCCCTCCCGATGGCCAGTCCGGGCCTGCCAGCAGCCCTCTACTTGCTACAAACTTAAATATGAAATCATAGCCGTGGGAACATGTTTCAAATGGGGGGTGCTGGGGATGACACCAGGGCCGGTTCTGACCAATTTGCTGTTATACAAGAGGTAGATAATAGCTGTACAGTCTGTACTTTTTTTTAATGAGCCACATGCCATGATGCACCAACATAATTGTATTATTTAGACTGACATTAAGAAGTTGAATCAACTAATTACAGGGCGAGAGAGAGAGAGAGACAGATCAGACAAAGTGATATGAGTGTATAGTGAAACGTTTTAACTTTCATTTAGCAAAAAATAGCGTGAAACTTTACATGAAGTTCCAAAGTAACTTCCTGAAATGTAATTGTCTGCGGTGATTCTACGGAGTCCCCAAAGGCCCAAAATTGTGCACACAAAACATATTTTCGGCTGCCCGGGCATAAGGAAGTTGCTCTACTTATGAAATCTCTGTTAGTTTAAACTCCCACTTCACATTCAAAACAAATAGCTTATAAAATGTGGCATTATTGATAAAGCTACATATTAGTCTATAAAATAATACATACTTATCTTAACCAGCAACATCAATAAAATACTGCTTCACATAAATGCATCGCAAATAATCATCAGTTTTTATTCAATGCATATAGAGGCAACAGAACCACACATCAACATTTCATCCATGCATTTCTTCACTTGTTGTTCAAGCTCTCAAACAAACAAGCGGGCAGTACATCACATGGCTCTTTTTGCTGCTACTTTGACAACATGGTTGCAACCGGTTTTGTTTTCGTGCTGTTGATGCCAATTTTCATTTTTTTATATAGTGAGTTGATGATTTCATAAACTTATGGCGCATTTCCACTACACGGTTGGCCTCGGCCACGCTCGGTACGGCTCGGTACGGCTTGGCGCGTTGGGCCTTAACAGGGCCGACTCACTTCATGCTGCGCTTCCATTACAGTTTAGGAACTGGGGTAGTTACTATAGTAACGCAGTGTAGGCGGAGCCGTGACGTCATCTTCAATGAGAACCCCAGAAAAACAACACAGCCGTTAGCTTTAGCACTCAGAGCTCACAGCTCCTCATATCTGTTCAGAAACTCGACAAAAGTTAAACAAGTACAAACCACAGACTGCCTGTGTCATGGCGAATACAGTCGCTGGTTTATTTATGTCTGTATAGGCCGTTGTTGTGAGTGTGGACGGTCGGGGCATATACTGCGTTAGCTTAGCCAATCCCATTTAGAAAACACGCATTTTAAAAGGTGTTTCGCCTGCCGTCTGTCTGCAGGACTTGTCAAAGCATTAATTCATGGTTTTACTAACGGTATCAGTATGTGTTACTTCATCATTTAGAAACGTGTATTACAATTAAATCACGGTCAAATATGTCCATCTTGTTGTAGCTGTACCCCCTTGCCAGCGCTCCTCTCTAGTTTAGCATACTCAGCCCGACTCAGCCCTGTTTGTTGGCCTCGATAGAACCACAATTTTGTGGGGCCAGAAAAGACGTGAAAAAGTGGCCCGGGCCGTAACTAGGCCTAGTGGAAGCGCAACCAAAAACGGGTACGGCACGACACGGCACGCTTAAAGCGAGCTCCGCGCTGTAGTGGAACTGCGCCATTAGAGTGAGGTACATTTTCGCCTCGCAAATTTTCCATCCAAATGAAGCAACATTTCTAAATCATTTTCAGACTAATTTGACTACACATGTTAGTGTTGTTAGATCTTATTGTCTTATATTTTTGTACAGCACTTTGAATTGCTTTGTGTTGAAAGGTGCTATATAAATAAACTTGCCTCGCCTTGCCTAGTGATGACTCAAAATCTACTAGGATTAATAAATGTCCAAAGTGTCTATTACGTTAGTAGGAAATCCAACCTAGAGCAATTGCGCATTGGAATAGAACATGTTGTTCATACGGCCCAATGAGAACAAACACGAGGCAGAATCTAAACAGGAAAGTGTAAAAACATGTTGAATCATTAAACATCTGATAGAACAAGAACAAGACACACCTAGTTTTTGTTTTTCTAAAAACAAAACAATGAGGTAGATAATTGCTGTAAACATTTTTAAGGAGGGGCAGCTTGGGCGTATTGTTGTACATAGCCGTGGGAACATGTTTCAAATGGGGGGTGCTGTGGGGATGACACCAGAACAGGTGTTCTGACCAATTTGCTGCCCTAGGCATTATGCTGCGTTCACACCGGACGCGATGCGAATATTCGCTTCGCTCTAATCGCTCCTATCGCATCGCTCTAAACGCTCGAGTTTCACCGCGGCTGCCAGCTGTGTTTACTCGCATCATTCAAACAAGACTCGCTGGCTCGGGAGCTACAACTACAACAATGAACATATTTTACCGTGATTAAATTGTAATACACGTTTCTAAATGATGCCGAAGTAACAACATACTGATACCGGTTAGTAAAAACCATGAATTAATGCTTGACAAGTCTGCAGACAAGACGGCAGGCGAAAAACCTTTTAAAATGCTTGTTTTCTGAATGAAGATCGGGTCGACCAGGCTATACGTTGTATATGCTCATTCCACACTCATAACAACGGCCTACAGACATAAATAAAGCAGCGACTGTATTCGCCATGACACAGACAGTCTGTGGTTTGTACTTGTTTAACTTTTGTCCAGTTTCTGAACAGATATGAGGAGCTGTGAGCTCTGTGTGCTAACTGCTAACAGCTAACGGCTGATGTTGTGTGGTTGAACGTCAGTGACGGCAGGCTGAGATCCTCACCGCTGATTGGCTTCCGCGAGAACGCGTCACGTGAATTTGACGCTCGAGTTGAAAAAATTGAACTCTCGCGTATAACGCGGCACCGTTCAATCCTCAATCGCGTGATTCGCGCCGCGTCCACCGCTTCATGCTCGCCGTCGGAGCGAATTCGCGTCTGTTCAAACAAGACGCGCTGGCTCGGGAGCTACAACTACAACAATGAACATATTTTACCGTGATTCGCAGCGGTGTGAACGCAGCATAACATCTTCCGCCACAGATCTGGGGAAATTGGTCCGTGCGCAAAGCATTGTGGGGATTTTAAGACCGCGGAGTCTACTCATGTGCCGCCTCGATATTTCTCCAAACGGAGTTTCGGTAGATTTCCAAGTATGCTGGAGATTGGAACAGTACTTCGGCGGCTCTCGATGACGTAGTATGCTTGAAATAGTGGATTGAGAAACACCCACCGGCTCGAGATCGCTAGAATTTGAAAATACACAACGGGAGAAAATCTGCCACTTCCTTATAGAGCCCCTCCTCCAACACACACGGGCTGACAGGCAGGTAGGCCATCCAGTTATTTTAGCCGGGCCGGCTAAAATGATTGGTCGTACTTTTTACAGTATTACGGCTTCCATAGATGATATTTTTATGGATTTTTTGTCAAAGCACTTAAGATATTCATTGCTATCGGGATGTTAAGAGCATTCCATGGAATATAACAAAAAGTGTATCTCGAGCCGGTTTCTCAAACTTACCTACCCAACCTTTAACGTAAATAATACTCATTACATTGACACATGCATTATTTGTGATTAAAATAATGGTTGTTGGTAATGTATTAGCGACCCCCACAGATGTATGATTTCACTGCGTCCGTGGGAGCTCAGACCCTCCTTATGGGAGCTCAGCTCCCATTGGCTCCCACATAACTCGAACCCTGGAGTCGAGGATAGTGGAGGATAGGAGTCGAGGAGAGGAGTGGAGGAGGGAATTAGAGAAATGAGAAACCTTCAAGGAGGTCAAGTGTATGATCTCTGACGGTTAGAGGAGAACTGAGTCGATGCGACAATATAAAATATAAAAACACACCTTCAGTTAATAAACACTCAATCGGCCTCAAATCTCTTCCTCAGTCTTTCATTCAGGATCCTTCTCCCGAGGAGGAACGACCGGTTCCTTTCCCTGTGTGTGTGTGTGTGTGTTTGTGTGTGTGTGGTGTGTGTGTGTGTGTGTGTGTGTGTGTGTGTGTGTGTGTGTGTGTGTGTGTGTGTGTGTGTGTGTGTGTGTGTGTGTGTGTGTGTTAGTTATACTAAAATATATATCATTAAAAGTTGGAGTGACTCATTTCCATGACATTAACCAAACTCAAAAAACGTTTTAAGTTATGACTCAGTTGTTTTGAGTGCAACTTAATTTATTGAGAGTTTTAAGTTATTATGATTCCAGTTGTTCCATTGACTCGTTTTTATTTGAGTTTAATTCTTTTATAATTAGTATTAATATCATATTCACAGTCACTCTCACCGTACTGCCCTCACCGCTGTTCCCGTGTGGCCCATTTACAACCCACCCCAATAGAGTGTTTACTAGGGGCCCTCACATTAACTCCCATGGCTCTAACCGCTTTGGAGCATTTGTGCCAACTAATAATTCCACGTTAGCACTGATACTGGGAAGTTTGACTTTATTCAGGTACGCCCGCTGCGTTAGGTCATTCTGATTGGGAATGCTACTGGAGGTGACTGGCAAGAAGTTGTCGCTGTCCAGTGCTGAAACTTCAATTAAAGTAAAGAGGGCTCACCAGACCATTTGCAAAGTAAACTAATGTCAAACTAAACAAAACACAAGTTAAGCTAGCAGGCCTCACACAGAGACACGACACCACGCTGCACATGTCACACATGCAGCCAGAGGAGAAGGAAGAGAGCGACTGCAGCCTTCCTCAGGTCCTTTATACGTTTCCTAAAACATCGCAGAACTTTATCTGCTTCTCCAGTTTTATCGCTTTAACGCATTTGGATTTACTGCAGATTTCTCAACAGCACTAGTTCCCTTCATGAGTTTCTGTTTTCAGTTTCAAACCAGAGCTATAAATCTTTGACCTTTGATTTGAAACTTTTACTGGAGGAGGCAAAGAGTACGGAAGCCCTAAACGGACAAAAATCAAACATTATTTCCTACTTTTTATGGACTAACTTTCTTGGGTCCTATTATCTGGAATTAACCATTTCAAGGTCAGTTTCTTCTCAGAATAACAACAGTTAATTCATGAATACTCTAAAACGAATTATTTATTTTGTAATCTCATGAAAACAGCAGCTGTTATTGCTTTAACCTCTCTATTTTCTATTCATGATAAAGCAGAAAACTCACAATTTCTAACACAACATATTCTTGAATTATTTTGTGCCAAACGTACAAACTTCAGCATAAAATCCAGTGTTTAAAATAAAACATCCTCTTTTGTCGCCTATAACTTTCAATATAAAGATAAACGCATAGTATTTTCTAATAAAAGCACAACATGTATAATATATGGAAGCCCTAAACGGCCATGGTTCAAACTTTATATCCTTAGTTAATGTTACGGCCGCCGCCTCCTCTCTGCCCATGAACCTTTAGTAAGTGTTTCCAGCTGTGTGTTATATGTATATGACTGTGCCGTTGCCCAGACGCCATTGGATGCCAGCGTCCTGTCCCTCCCCCGGTAGGCGTGACCGAAGATCTGGATTGGAGCATGCCGGGCCCGACTCTCCAATCCCCGCACACACCTTCCAGCTACAACAATGTGTGCACCTCAGTTAGTCGGGAGAGGTCTGAATCTGTGGCAGACGTCTCTCGGTACTCTCTCTGTACATTCGGTGCTAGTTTCTGTTAACAGTGGTTAACTAGGTTGTGTGTATATTTGCTTGTTCTTATAACTCTGTTTATCTTGTAATACAAACGTTAACTGTGGTTAACTTGTACCCAGGCTGTGTTTTGGTGACTGCCTATTTTTGTTAGCCTTATTCTTTTTATCCCACTTTAGAAGTGAGGTTTTCTTTAGGTTATTTTGTTTGTCTAAAACCTGCAACCTCTTATTTAAAGTGGGCCTATCATGCTATATTTGAATAATATAGTGTAGGACCATACCTATATAAGGCATATTTATACTTTTTTGTCCTTCAAAATACCAAACAGATCATGCATTTTAGCCATGCCTCATTTTGCTCAATTTGAAAAATGTTAGCTCTGTTTTAGCAAGGGCTGATTCAGTGAGAACAGCACCACCTACAGGCCTGGCATATGTACTACAGCGTCTCCAGCGCTTTCGAACGGCAATGGCCGTGGCTGTCTCCTCCTGATTGGTGGAGTTGGCCCAATAGCCGTAGCGCCACCGTCCTGACGTCAGGACAGTGTTCAAATCTGGATCAGTTTTTATCAGATCCGTTGCAGCCCCTTTTTTAGAGATTTGGGTATGGAGGAAAATAGAGAGGGTTGTGTTTTCTGACACTTGGTGAGTTCCCTGGAACACCGGGACACATATTCATGTATAAAAGACGTACAAAAGTGCATTTTGCATGATAGGTCCCCTTTAAAGAGTCTCCCTTAGTTCCTTTGTTTACTTATTGAAACCGGTGCCTTTGTGGCCTTTTTGTTTTGATTGTGGCCAACTTGTGCGCATTCATTAAAACAACTTCCTATTTACCAATTCCAACTGGTTATATGTTACCTTCCACTTTCCACGAGCCGGGACGTAACAGTTATTCTGTAATTGTATTTGTTTCATAAGTTACTTTTCATTAACTTCAGAAAACAAATGTTATTTTTCTCAGATACATAAATAATATTTTCTCGAGATGTCAAAACAATTATCTGTCATCTCTACATAACAACTTGTATTCTCTGAAGCTAATGAGATGAATACTTGTGACAGGAAAAGGAGCTGGTTTATAACGTCAAAAACAAGAGACAAAAACATACAAAACATTGAATTTACTCGAAGCAACAAGAGTCATTTTAAATCCTGTATATATTTCTTTAAATTGGCAGACGTTAATTGATCCTGTGTTTTCGACAGAATATCACTAAAGTAAACAGAAGCACTTATCACATTATACAGGTTTGAGGCTCTTAATACACAATTAAAGCATATTTATAATACTGTAATGCATATATAGATATCATCTGAAGATCAAAATATGATACACAATTCGCACATTCACAAAACATGTCATTTATCTTAAATCTATACAGTTATGAAATCATGTCTATTTATAAAAAAGGTACACATTTGACATCAAAATGAGACAAATGTAGAAAATAAAAACAGAGATCTTAATGAAAATGTGGAACTTTGTCCTCTGCTACATCAGTGACAGTCAGTCCTGTATCTGTCACAAAATCACACTTTTCTCCAACAAGAAACATGTCTATTCTGCTTTCTCAGCTTTAAGCGAAAAACGGGACATTTAGGAAAAAGAACGTCCAGCAGAAAGTTTGAAAAGAGGATTGATACCAGGCTAAATATGAAGCTATCACCACCCATTAGCATAGCTTAGCATACAGACTGGTCTATTACTTTACAACTAATCTGCATCCTCAATATCTTTAATTCAATTTATGAAGCCCCGCCCCCAGAAGAGTAGACAAAGGTCCACAGTTTGACATTTATAAAAACAAGTTAACCTAGAAACCACATTTAATTAGCCTATCAGTGCGCTGGTTAGCCGCCAAACGTTAGCTATTTTACTAGCTAAGTTATACATCCATCTATCTGTAAATCAAGCTAGCTAATGTTCACTATCTATCTACATAGCTAGCTTACATTACCCATCTAAAAGATAGCTATCTCAGCTTTAGGCGAAAAACGTGACATTTAGGAAAAGAACGTCCTGCAGAAAGTTTGAAAAAGAGGATTGATACCAGGCTCATGTACAATAAATATGAAGCTATAACCAGTCGTTAGCATAGCTTAGCATAAAGACTGGTAAAGGAGGAAGCCTCACAAGTCTGTCTCATACTTTACAACTAATCTGCAAATTCACCAAAGACTCAGTTAACCTGTCAGTGAGCTATTTAGCTAGCTACAGTTAGCAATTTAGCTTTGGAATGTTATCTATCTGTAAATCAAGCGAGCTAACGTCAGCTATATCTCTACCTAGTTCGCTAGCTTACGTTAGCTATTGCAGTGTGGACCTGTGTCTACGTTCAAGAGGATATATCTCTGGGCAAAATAACTTATATAATGTCAAAAATACCCATCGTTTTGTGTCTCTTTTTTGTGTTGTTAGCTGTTGTAGACGTTCCCTTTTGGCCTCGCACGGGGCACCAACTTTAGTCCATATCCTGTGTTTGTCTCACTCTTTATTGCATGAAAACATATATTTTATTTTGTTAGAATCTGAATCTATCACCCTAACAAACGTTCGCTATCTACTACCTATTTCGCTAGCTTACGTTAGCTAGCTAGCTAGCGATAGCCAAGTTGGTTGCTGTCATAATGTAAATATGAGTTATTATTTAACACCCTATGGTTAGACTTGCAGTTTGGACCTTTGTCTATCATTCATCATCAGTAAAGAGTATGGATCTCTGGGTAAAATAACTTAAATAATGTCAAAAATACCCATCGTTTTGTGTCTCTTTTTTGTGTTGTTAGCTGTTGTAGACGTTCCCTTTTGGCCTCACACGGGGCACCAACTTTAGCGCATCCTGTGTTTGTCTCACCTCCAAAAACTAAGATTAGAAATTTATTTTAAACATCAAGAATCTGAATCTATCACTCACAAACTTTAAGAAACCAAATAAGTATTTTCCCAAATGTAAAATTATTCCTTTAAGCCTTTGTCATCCTTATGAAGTACAAAACGCACGATATGCAACACAAAACGTTGACAGTTTATTTGCATCACATATAAACTATATTCAGCTTTAAGTCAATGGGTTGAAACTCAGCATACTTCTTGTTATGTCGCCTATATTTTCTAAAATACATCTATCTATGTTAATAAATGTACATAAACAAACTTAGTTGTTGATTTCATAAAGCACAAAATCTATTAATACGGAGGCCTCGAAGCGCCACGGTTACAATATTTTATTATCTCAGTTTTTTCCGTAGTTATTTGTCAATATCTCAAAATATCAGATGTAGTGACCCGGTGGATTCAAACCAACACAACACAATATACCAGATGCACAAAAGAGGTACGAGGTACAATAGAGAAGATAATTTAAAGGGGACCTATCATGCAAAATGCACTTTTGTACGTCTTTTCTACATGAATATGTGTCCCCGGTGTTCCAGGGAACTCACCAAGTGTCAGAAAACACAACCCTCTCTATTTTCCTCCATACCCAAATCTCTAAAAAAGGGGCTGCAACGGATCTGATCAAAACTGATCCAGATTTGAACACTGTCCTGACGTCAGGACGGTGGCGCTACGGCTATTGGGCCAACTCCACCAATCAGGAGGAGACAGCCACGGCCATTGCCGTTCGAAAGCGCTGGAGACGCTGTAGTACATATGCCAGGCCTGTAGGTGGTGCTGTTCTCACAGAATCTGCCCTTGCTAAAACAGAGCTAAAAAATGTCAAATTGAGCAAAATGAGGCATGGCTAAAATGCATGATCTGTTTGGTATTTTGAAAAAAAAAAGTATAAATATGCCTAGATATAGGTATGGTCCTACACTATATTATTCAAATATAGCATGATAGGTCCACTTTAAAGCAGATTTGACTGGACCCAAAGATCTGTTGGGTTTATATCCAGAAGAGGATAAATGTACCTCAGCTACACCAAAACCTGTCTTTCATTGTTTTGGTAAAAGGCTGAAAAAGCTGAATTTGTCTTATGGTCTATGGATAATTCTTTCAAATATTTACTTTGTATTATTACAGATGAAGCATTTTTTTTTGTTTTGTTCCTAATAAAACATCGTTGGGAAAAAAATATCAAATTTCGTTTTTCATAGACGACGAAATTAAAGCCTTTTTATGTTTATTTATTAAATAAATTTTTCTCTTGATCTCGAATTGTCCGGTCAAGAAAACAACAATGACATTTAGAGATAATGACAAATAATGAATATAAATGTTTGAAGCATGTCGTCCGTAACGTTATCCTAAAATCTTATTTGAGCATATAAATATTTAATTGGCAATTTCCTCCACTATTGAAGACAACATTTAAACGTTTTGAAATACAGCGCATTGTTCACCCTTAAAAGCTATCATTCAACGAGTGAAACATGACTTTCCTTATATCCTTATATCTCCTCATGTACAGCAAGTCATAAACTTAAGTATATCAATTAGTAGGGGATGATTGGGATGGTTTTTACTTCAAAATCTGGACGATAAGTGTAAAGCTTTGTGGTGAAAACAGCTAATTATGTTTTGTTGAAATAGTTACCTCCCTGGCTAACTTGCCCCTTTTCATTCAGCTCTCATCTGATTGGCTGGACGATGAAAGGGCAGCAGTAAACGAGGTCAAAGTTGGAATAATGTAACTTAAGCAGTCAGGGCCGTCCCTGGCCAACATGGGGGCCCACGCAAAGTTCTATGATGAGGCCCTCTGTTTCACGAGCGTCGACGGGGGGAGGGGTGCTATTGGAGCCCCATGATGCATGATCGGCCTGTAGGGAGGGACGGCCCTGTAAGCAGTGCAAGATGTCGAGGAATATAACCCAAAAATAACCACGTTGCTTTGTTCAATTTGGAATTGATTAAAAGCCTCAGACAGACCCTAAAGAGCAGGTATCAACACGTCAATACCAACGTACATCTGATGCCTAAAAGGCGCCCAAGAAAAAGCTCAACAATCATCATCTAGAGAATACGATTCCTGAAGAAATTGCAGTGTGAATGCTGTGTGCTGTACAGCCGACGCTAACCAGCAGAAGATCAGCGCTCTAACCCACTGAGCCACGGCTGTAAAAAGTGGAGATTTCTTTAGTAAAATTTGGATGAATTGTGGTTATATTTCTGGAATTATGAACGTTTTTAACTATTACCTTATTGACTTGAATATAAGACGACCCTGATTATAAGACGACCCTGATTACAAGACGACCCCTCTTTTTCAAGACTCATTTTTGGGAAATACCTTGGAAAGCTTTTCTCTGATCGTTACTCTCAGTAACACCATCTTTCTTTGCTGCTCGACAGTTGTTTGATGACTTCGTTGATCTCATTATCTTAAAATTGGCATCGTATCTTCTCCTCTCTTGTTTATTAACTCGCCTACTTTGATCCACTTTGTTGGAGTTGGTCTCTGTGTCTCTCCATCTCTTTCTCTCCTGTTGCTGTCTGCTGTTACTTTAACACTCGTTTGGCGCCATCTGGTGTTGAGACTGTGTAATAACATCAAAAAGTCTAGACCCCGAATATAAGATGACTCCTTTTTGTCAGATTTTGTTCTAGAAAGAAAAAAAACCCCGTCTTATATTCGGGTCAATGCGGTACTTTTGCTTCTCAGCATTCACACCAATTTCAGTTTGGGCCCATAATGCTGGAATGATCCTGTAATCTGACCCCTGACCCCAATATTGCACATTTCAGCACCAACCCTTTTCAAACTCCGCCCTCTATACATCGGGACATGATCCTATAAAAAGGTGAATATTTTTATAGTAACATTTGGATGAAATATGGTTAATATTTCTAGAATTATGACGTTTTTTATATATATAACTATTGCTTTTGCTTCTCAGCATTCACACCAATTTCGTTTGGGCACACATTGCTGGAATGATCCTGTAAACTGAACCCTTGAACCCAATTTCGCACATTTCAGCACCAACATTTTCAAACAGCATGTCAACCCTCCCCGATGTCCCCTACATGATCCTCGCTAAAATGTCCCAATTTTGGATCAATAAAGCACTTCTTATCTTATCTCCCGTTTCTCCCTCACAGAGTGGAGGCACTCTGCTTGAAGTCTTTGAGGATGACGGAAGCGTACGTCATGTTGGTCGGGCTGCACAGAATGGACTCTGAATTTGGCAGGGGTTCACGGGAGGAGGAGCGTTATGATCTCTGAACGGAGACGGAGGCATGAGGGCCTCCTCGGAGAGTTTCCCGTCCACCGAGTCCCCGTCGCTGTCGTGGATCCGGGCGTTGTTGTATATGTAGCCGTGAAGGAGCCCAAACTGAGCCTCATCTTCCTCCTCTGAAGGGGAGTCAGGCTCCTGGTGGAGGTGGGTCTCCTGGTGGAGGTGGGGCTCCTGGTGGAGGTGGGTGTCCGGGTGGAAGTGGGGCTCCTGGTGGAGGAAGGGCTCCTGGTTGAGGAACGGCTCCTGGTTGAGGAAGGGCTCCTGGTTGAGGAAGGGCTCCTGGTGGAGGTGGGTGTCCTGGTGGAGGTGGGTGTCCTGGTGGAGGTGGGTGTCCTGGTGGAGGTGGGTCCTGGTGGAGGAGGGGCTCCTGGTGGCGGTGGCTATCAAGGTGGAGGTGGGGCTTATGGTGGAGAAGGGGCTCCTGGTGGAGGAAGGTCTCCTGGTGGAGGAAGGGCTCCTGGTGAGGGTGGGTCTCCTGGTGGAGGTGGGTGTCCTGGTGGAGGTGGGTGTCCTGGTGGAGGTGGGTGTCCTGGTGGAGGAGGGGCTCCTGGTGGCGGTGGCTCTCAAGGTGGAGGTGGGGCTTATGGTGGAGAAGGGGCTCCTGGTGGAGGAAGGTCTCCTGGTGGAGGAAGGGCTCCTGGTGAGGGTGGGTCTCCTGGTGGAGGAGGGTCTCATGGAGGAGGAGGGTCTCTTGGTTGAGGTGGGTCTCCTGGTGGAGGAGGGTCTCGTGAAGGAGGAGAGTCTCCTGGTTGAGGTGGGTCTCCTCGTGGAGGAGGTGGGGCTCCAGCTGAAGTAGGGGCTCCTGGTAGAGGAGGGGCTCCTGGTGCTGGTACACTAACACACCACCACTAACCGCCTCAGGAATGCTAATCATGTCATTTAACTTGGGTATGTTGAATTCGTCCACCTGCGGACGCTCCACGAAGACGGAGTTTTTTGTGTTTTTTGCGCGAGGTCCGTACGGTTCCTCCCCCCTCGGGATCTGACCCTGGTGCATCATGGGAGGGGTGACGGGGGGTTGTACCGCACGGCCTCGCCCTCGTCCTCCTCCTCGGCCACGTTGTACAGAGTCTTAGTGCTGAGGAAGGAGTTGGTTAAGGGTTTGATGACGGCCGTCTGATTGGCCTCCTGCCGCCTCACGTGCACTGACAGTCTGTGCCACGTGTGATCTCCTTTGGGAGGGAGCCTGGCACCTGGTTCAGACCATGACACAGACTTTCCATTAGAACTATATGAACAGAATAAAGATGGACACAAATTACTGCAAGGGAACCCACAAAGGTGGAGACAAGACAGCATTTATGGTTTGTGTTGTAAAATATTAAGAATACAAAAATGTTGTTTATAATATGTCAGGGTTTTCTGCAGGGTCCTGAAAATGTTTTTAAGAAAGCTAATCCTTCAGTATCTACACTTTACTCCTTATTATCAATACGTATTCATATATTTGTGCAAGTATATAACATGTACAAGACAACAGAATAAGTCCTAAGCTAAATAAAATATATAACTAAATAATAAAATAAATAAATACAAAATAAATATAGCATTTTTATATATTTGCTAATTTGTCGCTCCTCTTTCTCCTAATTAAAAATAATAATATTGTAGACTCTATGACTTTGATTATCCTTAATATCGTTAAATGAAATATGTCCTCTGAAGAGAACACAGAATAACTCTATATGGACAGAACAACACAAATATTGATATGAATAGTTTTAGACCAGATTTTCTCTACGGGTTTCCATCGTGTTTTTCCCGTAGTGTAAAAACCTCACATTGAACGGTGTGTGGTATTCTAAAGGTGTGTGTGATAATATGAAGGTGTGTGTGATCTTATAAAGGTGTGTGTGATAATATGGTGTGGTGGCTCTTATAAAGGTGTGTGTGATAATATGAAGGTGTGTGTGATCTTATAAAGGTGTGTGATAATATGAAGGTGTGTGTGATCTTATAAAGGTGTGTGTGATTATATGAAGGTTGTGTGATCTTATAAAGGTGTGTGTGATAATATGAAGGTGTGTGTGATCTTCTAAAGGTGTGTGTGATAATATGAAGGAGGTGTGTGAACCCTGCAGGAACCTTTCGTCTGTAGATTAGATCGTCTGCTCCCTCAGCTCAGAGATGCTGGTTTTAATTTAACTTCTCAGGTTAAACGTCTGTGAGGATTGAGCGCCGCCAGCTCAGGTGTTTCTCTAACGTTAAGTACAGAGAACCAGCACCTCCGAGCCTCTGGAGCGTGCTCAGTCATAATTACTGCACCCACCTGCCCTTCTTCTTCCTCCTGAACATGTTCAGAAAGCTGCTGCTTCGACACGCCATCTTCCCGTCGCCCACGTGCATCCTCACAGCGTCCGAAGTGGTGAAAGCGCTGCGCACGTTTCTCTCCGGCTTGGCGAGGATGATGTACATCTTGGGCGTAAACATGCATCCGAGAGCCACCGTCACACTGAGGCTCACGGAGAACGACGTGGTGATGATCTTGTAGTTGCTCCCGAAGTAAATGGGAACGAACGCCAGCCAGATGATGCAGGTGGTGTACATGGTGAAGGCGATGTACTTGGCCTCGTTGAAGTTAGCGGGAACATTTCGGGTTTTAAAAGCGTAATAAGTGCAGCTGAGGATGAGCAACCCGTTGTATCCGAGTGGCGCCACGACCCCCATGTTGCTGGTGTTGCAGATGAGGAACACTTCACGGATGCTAGGGTACGATTTAACGGGTTCTGGGGGCTCCATGATGATCAAAGTGACCTCCAAAGTCAACTGAACGCTCACCAGAATGGAGGCGATGACAACCTGCGCCCACGCACTCATGAAGCGAGGTTTCCGGGTGCAGATCTTCTTCTTGCTGCCGGCCAGAATGCGTGCGATTCGGTTTGTCTTTGTGACGAGAGCAGCGTAGCACATGGCGGCAGAGAGACCGACGAGGAGGCGTTGGAGGTAGCAGGAGAAGATCGTGGGTCGGGCGATGAGTGTGAACGGACACAAGAAACCCAGGAAGATCCCGGCCAGGATGATGTAGCACAGCTCGCGGCTGGAGGACTTCACAACCGGCGTGTCGCGGTACAACACGAAGATGAACGCCACGAAGGAGGTGACCAGGATGCCGAGGCAGGAGAACACCACCTGCAGAGGGGAGAGGAAACATATAATGCAATAAGAAATCAAATGTAAATAAACTACATATAAAAGGGTGAAAAGTGTAAATAAATAGTGCATTCATAACTATAAAAAATCTCTTTGGATGTATAAATAATAATACAACTAATATATATATAGCACATTTAAAACCACCTTGACCAAAGTGCTGTACAGCGAACAAATCGTATAGAATAACACAATAGGAGTAAAATAATAAGACAATAATTCAAAACAAGATAAAAAGCCGAGGCAGGAGAACACCTGGATGATGATGGTACAGGAAAAATGATATAATCTTTATCAATCTCTTCTCTGGAATAAAAAAACTGTGCAAGAAAATTAAAATATTGCACGAAGAAGTAAAATAAAACCCCCCTGGATGATGGACTCGGGGTTACTCCACTCCAGGTAGCGCAGAGTGATCGGCTCACAGCCTGGAGACAAGAAGAACACGTGATTATAAAACACAGCCAACAGACTGTCTATCAAAGCAATGCAGGACACTCTTACATCTTAGCAAGGAGGTGAGGTTTCTGAAAATCATGAGTAAAGCTAAATTAGTGAGTTTTAATTTGAGACGAACAAAATGAAAAGTCTAGCGGGCTCAAAGCCTGGGAACAAGAACGACACACAGCCACAGACTGTCTATCAAAGCAATGCAAGACACTCATTTTAGCATGGAGGGTAGAACTCAGACTAAAAGGGAAATAACGGTCAAATTTAGACGAACAAAATGAAAGTATTAGAAGTCTTACAGCCCTGAAACAATAAAACACATGAGCAGCTCATTAGGATGTTATCATTGCAGCTTCATCCTGGAGGTTGGATCTCAGATTATTAGGGAAGAAGTGAAATAACAGTCAAATTTAGACGAACAAAATGATAAGTTTTAGAACTTCATAGATGTTGGGTTATTTATCTTATATAACGAGTCTTCTTTCAGACGAGTGGACAGAAGACCTCTTAATCCACATCCAGGAGATTATCCTTCTCACTGTGTCTGCACATTTCTCCTAAACTTACCAGAAGTTAGCATTACAAAATGCCTCATTAGCAGATTCAAAATTAAGAGAACTTGTAATATAAAGATAATTGTGTTCATGTCAGTAATGTAGGGGGGTTTTCATGGTGGTGTAAGTTGGAGTTTTTCTTTATTCTAAGGTGACATTGAGAAACTCATTTCAGCTGAGGAACACAGAAAGTCTGAAAGTGGGTTTTTAGCTCAGATATAAATAAACCTTTTTGTACGGAGCCAGGCGGGGGGGGGGGGGGGGGGGGGGTGTGAGGGTGGGGGGGTTGACAAGACCATTGCTGCCTTTCTGCTGGAGCCAAATGAACTCTCCCTGAATATCTCACTGATGTTGTTTTATTTATTTATCGAGGGAGGGATGGAAGAGAAACTGCACGGAATCATTTCCATCTCTTCCTGAGGTCCACAGTTACACCACGAGAGATGGATCATGCACGAGGAGGACAAGATAGGGCAGGAAGAAATCAAACATTACAATGAGAAATAAACTACAAATATATAAAAGGGAGAAAAGGAATAGAATAGTGCAAGAAAACATGAGGTAATGGAATAAGAAATAAACACAATAAGATAATGGTGCATTAGTGATTGTTAACCCCTCCACCCATATCTGTAACCATGGCATCATCGTATGTATAAACAGAAAGGTATATATAACACATGAACTGTATAAGATGCCGCATGGTGTTCACATGTTTAAAAGGTGTGAATAATGAATAGAGCAGGAGGTGGAGGAAGTGGAGCAGAGAAAGTAGGGCTGCAGGAGGAGAGATGAATATCTGCAGGTGTCGGGGGGGGAGGATATAGGACAGAATTAGGGAGAAGATCTGCAGAGAGTGAGCAGGACAAACTACAGAGGACCAGAGGGTGGAAGTATTGGAGTACAAATACTTTGTTACTGTACTTAAGTACATGTTTCTGGTATCAGTACTTTACTCCACTACTTACTACTTTTTACTTTGACTTCTTACACTTTGAACACAAATACCTGTACTTTCTACTTCTTACATGTTGAACCCAAATACCTGTACTTTCTACTTCTTACATGTTGAACCCAAATACCTGTACTTTCTACTTCTTACATGTTGAACCCAAATACCTGTACTTTCTACTTCTTACATGTTGAACACAAATACCTGTACTTTCTACTTCTTACATGTTGAACACAATACCTGTACTTTCTACTTCTTACATGTTGAACACAAATACCTGTACTTTCTACTTCTTACATGTTGAACACAAATATCTGTACTTTCTACTTCTTACATGTTGAACACAAATACCTGTACTTTCTACTTCTTACATGTTGAACCCAAATACCTGTACTTTCTACTTCTTACATTTGAACACAAATACCTGTACTTTCTACTTCTTACATGTTGAACCCAAATACCTGTACTTTCTACTTCTTACATGTTGAACACAAATACCTGTACTTTCTACTTCTTACATGTTGAACTCAAATACCTGTACTTTCTACTTCTTACATGTTGAACACTAATACCTGTACTTTCTACTTCTTACATGTTGAACACAAATACCTGTACTTTCTACTTCTCACATTTCCCAAACAGGCTGGTTCCTTTAGTTTGAATGTGTGTTTGGTGGCGTGATCATTATTATTTAGAGTCATTGCGTGCCTATTGATTTGAACACGATCCGTGTATCCATCATTTCCTGGTCTTCTCTAAAGAAGAGGGACCAATGAAAACGTTGTCATGTTGCCGTTGTTCAGCATGGAAACATTCATTAGCTAACAATGACATTATTGTTCTATTAATATAAAGGGAGGTCAGGTACTCTTTAAAACAGCTGCTAGTTATGGGTACTTTTTACTGAAGTACATTTCAAAGCCCTCTTTACTTTGACTTGAGTAAAGAAGTTTAGTCAGTACTTCTACTTTTACCAGAGTATCTTTAAACACGAGTATCTGTACTTCTACTTGAGTAAAGGATGTGTGTACTTCTACTTGAGTAAAGGAGTGTGTACTTCTACTTGAGTAAAGATGTGTGTACTTTTGCCATCTCTGCAGAGAACAGGCTTTGCACACGTCCCTGAAAACCCCCAGTATGCAACAGGACGTGTTTTGTTTGGACTCACCCTCCAGCTGTTCGTCCGGCCACCATCCGATCTCACAGGCCTTGCAGGTGAACTCGTCCTGAACGACCTCGTTATCTTTGCAGGGCGTGCAGATCCAGCAGCAGCTGACCTCGCCCTTTCTGATCACCTGACCACGCATAAACACATCAGAGAAGGATTTGCTTTAATGTGAAGAAATCATCGCTTGTTTGTGTTGTTTCTGTTTCTGTTTCTGTCTCTCGCACATTTTGGGGGAAAAGAGACAGAATTCTGACTTTTTTTTTCAAAATTTCACTTTTTCTTCATAATTTAGTGGGAATGCTGTTAACAGCTGTTCTTCTACGCACACAATTCTTTATTCTTATTATTCCACCCATTATTTTGCTGGTCTTCTCCTCCCACATTCCACATCGCAGAAACTCCGTTCAAACATCAAAACGTTCAGCTCGGTCGGGAATCGATGGCTATTACTTTTATCATTCATAACTTTCATAATTCCAGAGATACATCCCATAATTCATCACATTTTTAACCATTGAAGTCAATGGAGAAATCTTCAGACTTCAACAATCTTCATGCGACTTCAACTGCTAACTGTTCATTCATACTTTCACTCAGAAACCTCATTCCAACTTTAAAATGTTACACATCTTTCTGACATTATTCGTGTAACACAACTTTTAAATCTGATTCTTACTTTTAGAGATATTAAACATTGTTCAGACCTTGGTACAGAGGCTTTCTTCAGATTTTAACATTAACTAGAGTGCGTGATGTCACAGCTAGAGTGTAGGAAATCTTGAAATTTGCCTTCATATTTTTTTTAAACTGCCATAATTCCCAAACCCTACATTCCTGAGACATAATTTTCATGACAAACGTAGGAAAACATCTCGTAGCTTGAAAAATGACAAATAATTAAGCAAAAATAATTAAACAAAATGCCTCTTGAGGGCATGAAGTGACAAAAACGTTCAACATGTCTCCATTAAAGCCCATTGTAATTTCAGGCTGATATTTCCTCACAGCAGCAGCCGCACACCTTTAGTTAAACTGCCAAAAAGGCCACATTATTGACCCGAAAGTACACACAAATTACACTTCAGATACTCAAGGTCCTTGACATGCTTCACGTTTTGAAATTTCACAGATATCTGTTATCGTTCTTTCACAAAACGTTCACATGCAAGAGGTTCATCTCTCATTCAGAACAATGCAAACCTCTGATCTCTGCACACCTCGTTAGCTCAACTATAAACACCTGTGTAATGGAACACGATGATGTCATAACTCCAACTGACATGCAGCAGACTTCAGATAAAGGTTAATGGTCCTGCCCTCAACAGCTCTACGTCAATTATGAGGTGTCATCATATGCCGTTTCCATGGAAACGCATCCCTCGCCATAAAAGACGATGTCGCTATAACTCCTATGAAAATGTTCAGAAAGTGCTCAAACTTCACTTGTGTGCTAACAGTCCAGCCGTGAAGACATCTACGGGACAGTTTGAGATTTCTTCAAATGCCGTTGCCATGGCAACACAATGCTCGCCATGAAACAAGGTTTTCTCATAACTTCAGTGAAAATGCTCCAAACGGCCCAAAACTTCACAGGTTTGGTAACGATGCAGCCATCAACGCATCTAAGCATATTATGGGTGTCATCAAATGCCGTTGCCATGGCGACAGACCACTCGCCATAAAACACGATGTCGCTGTAAGTCCAATGGACACGGTCCAATCGTGCCCCAATCTTCACTTGTATATCACCGGTCCATGCCTCAACAGCTCTACGCCAAATCTGAGATCTCACCATATGCTGTTTCCATGTGAAGTTTGAGCACTTTTTGAACATTTTCATAGGAGTTATAGCGACATCGTCTTTTATGGCGAGGGATGCGTATCCCTCGCCATAAAAGACGATGTCGCTATAACTCCTATGAAAATGTTCAAAAAGTGCTCAAACTTCACATGTGTGCTAACAGTCCAGCCGTGAAGACATCTACGGGACCGTTTTGAGATTTCTTCATATGCCGTTGCCATGGCAACACAATGCTCACCATGAAACACGGTTTTCTCATAACTTCAGTGAAAATGCTCCAAACGGCCCAAAACTTCACAGGTTTGGTAATGATGCAGCCATCAACCCATCTAAGCGTATTATGGGATGTCATCAAATGCCGTTGGCATGGCGACAGATCATTCGCCATCAAGTTAGTTAAAAAGTTTGCAGTTCAAATATTCTGCTGCTTTCCCAAGCCTTTTTACTTTCTTTTCTTCTCTCATCACACATTCAAGCCCCAGTGTTCATGTATCATTTCAATCTAAATCCTTCACTTTCTTCTTACACATTACATTTCAGCATAGCAGTTTAGCGTCAGCTTTTCAGCATAAAGCATTCCACTAGCAATTTCTTCAGGAATTGCATTCTCTAGTTTCACTTTCTTCTCAGATTTTCATTTTTTTTTCAGTGTTGGATTTTTTTTGGATTTCACTTTTTTTAAATCAGAATTTCCCTTTTTTTCATTATTAGAATATTTGTTTTATTAGTGACCTTGATCTGCCCTCTGCTGCAGGGCTCACTACACACTGATCTCACGACGTTGCTCTTGTTCATCATCATCAGGTCTTCGTCTAGCTTCAGGATTCCTTCGTGCCACGAACCAACGTTTATGTAGTCGAAGTCGCCCGACTCCACCTGCTGGAAGTTCATGATCTCATACCTGAGGGGGAGGAGTTAGAGGAGGGGGAGGAGTTAGAGGAGGGGTTACACACCTGTCATATTTTCAGATGTTTTTATACATTTTAATCTTATTTTAGCAACAAAAAATTAATAAACGCTTTTTTTCTCAGATTTTTTCACCTGCTGGAAGTTCATGATCTCATACCTGGGGGAGGAGTTAAAGGGGGAGGAGTTATATGGGAGGAGTTATATGGGAGGGGTTAGAGGGGGAGGCGTTAAAGAGGGAGGAGTTAGAGGAAGGGGCCACACACCTATCAGTGAGTTAACTGAATCAAAATGTCATATTATCTGATTTTTACCACATTTTTAGTCTTATTTTAGCCACAAATATCTAAATAGCTCCTCCTCACCTCCCTGGAGAGTCTCCGTTCTCGTCGAACCAGATGTCCTCCCCGGAGACCCCGGTGAACGAGGTCTTCAGCAGGAAGTCCAGAAGATGGCTGCCGTCCACGGGCTTCATGTTGTCGCAGAGCCCCCCCCCCGTGCACAGCAGCGACTGCATGTCGTGCAGACCGTGGGCCATGGCGTAGATCGCATTGATCACGAAACCCATCTTACTGTCCTGCACGTAGTTCTCCTCCAGACTCTCATACCCTGGAAAGAGGGAGAGAAGGTGAGAGGAGTGAGGGAACATCAATATCTGCAGGAGGAGAGATTGTAATTACACATGGAGAGATTAGTGAGGGGGTCTGCAGGGTACAGAGCAACATGTCACTCAGAGAGACACCTACCAACTAAGGCCCCGGCCCCACGGGAACACATACGACAAAACGCATAGGATTAACGCAAACGCAATCGCCAAAAAGCTTCCGCCCACACGCAATATACACCGGATAGTGTCTTGCCACACGAGACAGCTCCGTTTACATCCAACCGCTGGAAAAGCTGCCGTACATATGCCGAGCCTGTACGTGGTGCCTGTAACTTCCTCCACAAAAGCAGCGAAGAAGAATGGTTGTCATGGCTGCACTTCTGTTTATTCTCCGCGGTGGGGGCCGAGGGATCCGGGCAGAGTTTTTCGCCGGTCAACGTGTGTTAAAGTTTAAATCTTCCAGACAAAATTATAAAAGTGCCGGTCAAAGGTCTTCTTTGTTATTTATTGAGTTTTAAAACAAATGAATAACGACTCTATATAATAATATAATAATAAAATACACGGAGCCTGTCTCTTTTTCTCTCTCTCTTCTGACAGCGTCAGTGTCTGTCTCATGCAGCAGCTGATCCAGTAAGTAAACCCGACAGTAAAAATAAACATATTTTTAGCTAGTTTAGTTTGAGAGGTCATTAAAATAGCTAAGGGTGATGATCTGACTTGAAGTGTGTGTTTTGCTCCCGCTGCATCACAGCGGGAGGAGCTGCGTGTCTCCGTCCTGTCAGATTAGACTTCACTCGCGTTTATGTCCATATCGAGATAAAGATAAATAATCTGAATTCAGTGTGCAGTGTACTTTTGCGGGGGTGAGCAGCAGAGGTGGGGAGAGGCGGGGCTATTGCGTCATCATTATCAGAAACGGATGACCGTATAGGCGACCACACGGCCCCGTTGGACCCCCAGAGCGCTCCGTTCCCAGATCTATCCACCTTTGGACCCGTGGTCCGTTTCTACCGTTCCGTTACGGCGTCGTGTAGCTTAAGGGCTATACGCAAGAGAAATATGCGGATACAACCCGTTTTCGTTCCCGTGGGGCCTGGGCCGAGACTATAAACTGCTGCAAAAATGTCAAATTCAAAGGTGTTATCCTCAGATGCTCAGCAGCTGCAGAGGACATGGCAATGACATTCTTCTGACCTGAGCTCCTCCAATGATGGAATAAAACACTAAATAAAATAGTGCAAAAAGTCTAAATACATGTAAATAGAATATGATATGTACAAGAACAGAATATGAAATGAAATACTGTTTGTTGCGGTGATAACTATTTAGATAGATAAAAGGGACTAAACCAGAACAAAGACCCACAAAATGACGACAAAGGGCTAGAAATAACCAAAGAATGCACAATGGCCCTTTAAAGAAACACATAACAAGGACAACACCCAGAGACCGACACATACATATAAGACTGCTGCAAAAAGGGACAAAACAACAACAAAGACCCACAAAATGACTACAATGAGACAGAAAATAACAAAACAAGACGATTAGAGAGACAAACAGTTACTTAAAACACACACAGGGCCTTCGGCTGGCAAGATGCTCTCAGAGAGACACGGACCATCCAGGAAGACACGTCACATGTCACATGTAAATACAAATGCAGCCAAAGGAACAATAACAACAAAAGGGACAAAATGACTGACACAGAGAATAACCAAACATACACAATGGGCCGTTCAGGTAGTAAATGCTACTCAAGGGAAAACACTCAGAGACCTACAAATATAAAACAGCTGCAAAAAGACACACAGATTCAAAACAAACAAAGACACAAAGACATTTGAAAAAGGTGTAAAGAGTAAACAAAGGACTGCAAAGCATCAACAACATCATCTTGGAGTGCTGGTGTTGCTCTGTGCCGTGCACGGACCCCACGCCTCATAATCTGTCCATGTGGGATCATCAGGTGAACGTGAGAAGAGGAGGAGAGTTATCACAGATCAACACACACACACACTCAGAACAAAAGGCTTCAAAGAAAACCTGGATTCACAGCATGCCTCTCCTTCTGCAGGAGTCATTCAGAGTTTAAATACACACACACACACACACACACACACACACCACACACACACACACACACACACACACACACACACACACACACACAATCAGTTGATGCAGCTGAAGCAGAGGAAGCAGCCTTAGACGTGTTAAAGGAAGACCATGCCGTGTCTTGTCTTCATAATGAGTACACGGTGTATACGACTGTTTTAATATATTGAAAGTCGTGCTTTTGGCTACTCGATCAGAAAACATGTGCAATGTGAGCATTTGTGTAAAAAGTATGTATTTGTATTTTAACTTGGCTCAAGTGTTTGTCTATTTCTTTATCTTATATTTCTTTAGTATTGATTTGCATATTTGTATTTATATAATAAATACATTACTCTATATACATCAATCAATTTATTTATATATTATTGATTTAATTTAATTATTTTTTATTCATATCTTTTCATTTGACCCATTTACGTCTTTGTACATTTTATAATAATAATCTTCAACTCTTGAAATGCTTGAATAATCGTAGAAAAACATCAGAGTAGTTTTTCCCGTAGAAATGTCTCTACGGTGTCCGTCCTCTGATCTGATGCTTTCTGTGTTTAAATCAGATTCAAGTGAAACATGTTTGGACATTTCATGACATGTTTTAACTACAAACCATTAATTTAGAAACCCGATCTGCAGATTAAGGTTCTGCAGGTTTGGCCGAGACATGCGCTCTAGTTTCTAATTAAACAATTCATATTTTAAACTGTCCATTTGTCTTCTTCTCATCCGTTCTTAGTGGAATAATAAAATAATGCAGACATGTCTGTTTCCAGCCTCAGATCTGCTGCTTTTCTCAGCTTTAAAATCATATTAAAGTCAACTTTTTTAGACATTTCATGACCTTTTTTACATCAAACCATTATTAAGAAACCATATACATTTTTATATATATTTTACATTATCCATTTCTCTTTTCCTCTACAGTCTGTTTGCACGAATCCACATGTGTCTGTTTGATACGTGACGAGCTTCTTGTGGAATAATCACAGCAGTTATAAGTCCTGCAGAAATGTCTCTTCAGCCTCAGATCTGCTGCTTTTCTCTGTTCTCTAATCAATGTATTAAAGTGACATTTTTTAGACATGTTATGACATCTTTAACATCAAACCATTAATATTTAGAAACCATGTTTTTTTATATTTAACATCTATTTGTCTTTCCTCTGTTTGCATAAATCCACATGTGTCTGTTTGATACACGACTAGCTTCTTGTGATGCTGTCGTGTTAAATCGAGCAGTGATTTTTGGACATTTCATTACATTTTAACATCAAACCAGTAATTTAGAAACCATATCAAATGTTTTTAATATGTAACATTATCCTTCTTTTCCTCTACAGTCTGTTTGCATGAATCCACGTTTATCTGTTTGATATGTGACGAGCTTTGGGAGCTTCTTGTGATTCTGTCGTGTTAAATCGAGCAGTGATTTTAGCAGAGCGTCTGCTGGGAGACCAACACATAGAGAGTGAACTGGTGGAAGGGGGGGGGGTCCACTGGGATCAGCTGGTGACCCAGTTTAATATCTCCTCAGCTCCATAATGCTCCAACATGCTGCAAAGAGACGCCACGGTGTTCCTGCAGAGGCTCATGCAGCAGCAGCGTCTGTTATTGGGCTGTTTGTGAGGAGAGGAGAGCAAATACTGAGCTCTCATTGGACAAAACACACTCCCAATAGCTTCATATATCAGAGGTTAACTGAGATTAATGACTCGTTTGGGGACAAATTAGACTCATTGGTTTAATTTCAGTAAACCTCAACGTATATTTCCAGAGAGAGAAGCGTTATGATTATTCAGATCGGAGGGATTCACTCACCGTCCTGCAGCTCTACATCGGGGAAGACAAGAAATCAACAATGACATAAAAACATCCACCTGATAAATACTCTGATAAATACTCTGATAAATACTCTGATAGATACTCTGATAGATACTCTGTTAAATACTCTGATAAATACTCTGATAAATACTCTGATAAATACTTGATAGATACTCTGTTAAATACTCTGATAAATACTCTGATAAATACTCTGATAGATACTCTGATAAATACTCTGATAGATACTCTGTTAAATACTCTGATAAATACTCTGATAGATACTCAGATAAATACTCTGATAGATACTCTGTTAAATACTCTGATAAATACTCTGATAAATACTCTGATAGATACTCTGATAAATACTCTGATAGATACTTTGATAAATACTCTGATAGATACTCTGATAAATACTCTGATAGATACTCTAATAGATACTCTGTTAAATAATCTGATAAATACTCTGATAAATACTCTGATAGATACTCTGATAAATACTCTGATAGATACTTTGATAAATACTCTGATAGATACTCTGATGAATACTCTGATAGATACTCTGATAAATACTCTGATAAATACTCTGTTAAATACTCTGATAAATACTCTGATAAATACTCTGATAGATACTCTGATAGATACTCTGATAGATACTCTGATAAATACTCTGATAAATACTCTGATAAATACTCAGATAAATACTCTGATAAATACTCTGATAGATACTCTGATAAATACTCTGATAAATACTCTGATAGACTCTGTTAAATACTCTGTTAAATACTCTGATAAATACTCTGATAAATACTCTGATAGATGATAAATACTCTGATAGATACTCAGATAAATACTCTGATAAATACTCTGATAAATACTCTGTTAAATACTCTGATAAATACTCTGATAGATACTCTGATAAATACTCTGATAGATACTCTGATAAATACTCTGTTAAATACTCTGATAGATACTCTGATAGATACTCTGTTAAATACTCTGATAAATACTCTGATAGATACTCTGATAGATACTCTGATAAATACTCAGATACATACTCTGATAAATACTCTGTTAAATACTCTGATAGATACTCTGATAAATACTCAGATACATACTCTGTTAAATACTCTGATAGATACTCTGATAAATACTCTGATAAATACTCTGTTAAATACTCTGATAAATACTCTGATAGATACTCTGATAGATACTCTGTTAAATACTCTGATAATATACTCTGTTAAATACTCTGATAAATACTCTGATAGATACTCTGATAAATACTCAGATACATACTCTGATAAATACTCTGTTAAATACTCTGATAAATACTCTGATAAATACTCTGTTAAATACTCTGATAAATACTCTGTTAAATACTCTGATAAATACTCTGATAAATACTCTGTTAAATACTCTGATAAATACTCTGATAAATACTCTGTTAAATACTCTGATAAATACTCTGATAGATACTCTGATAAATACTCTGATAAATACTCAGATAAATACTCTGATAAATACTCTGTTAAATACTCTGATAAATACTCTGTTAAATACTCTGATAAATACTCTGATAAATACTCTGATAGATACTCTGATAAATACTCTGATAAATACTCTGATAGATACTCTGATAAATACTCTGATAAATACTCAGATACATACTCTGATAAATACTCTGATAGATACTCTGATAAATACTCTGTTAAATACTCTGATAAATACTCTGATAGATACTCTGATAATACTCTGATAAATACTCTGTTAAATACTCAGATAAATACTCTGATAAATACTCTGTTAAATACTCTGATAAATACTCTGATAATACTCTGATAAATACTCAGATACATACTCTGATAAATACTCTGATAAATACTCTGATAAATACTCTGATAGATACTCTGATAGATACTCTGTTCAATACTCTGTTCAATACTCTGTTAAATACTCTGATAAATACACTGATACATACTCTGTTAAATACTCTGTTAAATACTCTGTTAAATACTCTGTTAAATACTCTGATACATACTCTGATAGATACTCTGTTAAATACTCTGATAAATACTCTGATAAATACTCTGATAAATACTCTGATAGATACTCTGATAGATACTCTGTTCAATACTCTGTTCAATACTCTGTTAAATACTCTGATAAATACACTGATACATACTCTGTTAAATACTCTGTTAAATACTCTGTTAAATACTCTGTTAAATACTCTGATACATACTCTGATAGATACTCTGTTAAATACTCTGATAAATACTCTGATAAATACTCTGATAGATACTCTGATAAATACTCTGATAGATACTCTGATAAATACTCTGTTAAATACTCTGTTAAATACTCTGATACATACTCTGATAGATACTCTGATAAATACTCTGATAAATACTCTGATAGATACTCTGATAAATACTCTGATAAATACTCTGATGAATACTCTGATAAATACTCTGATAAATACTCTGATAGATACTCTGATAGATACTCTGATAAATACTCTGATAAATACTCTGTTAAATACTGTTAAATACTCTGATAAATACTCTGATAGATACTCTGATAGATACTCTGATAAATACTCTGTTAAATACTCTGATAGATACTCTGATAATACTCTGTTAATACTCTGATACATACTCTGATAGATACTCTGATAAATACTCTGATAAATACTCTGATAGATACTCTGATAAATACTCTGATAGATACTCTGATAAATACTCTGTTCAATACTCTGTTAAATACTCTGATAAATACTCTGATAAATACTCTGATGAATACTCTGATAAATACTCTGATAAATACTCTGATAGATACTCTGATAGATACTCTGATAAATACTCTGATAAATACTCTGTTAAATACTGTTAAATACTCTGATAAATACTCTGATAGATACTCTGATAGATACTCTGAAATACTCTGTTAAATACTCTGATAGATACTCTGATAAATACTCTGTTAAATACTCTGATACATACTCTGATAGATACTCTGATAAATACTCTGATAAATACTCTGATAGATACTCTGATAAATACTCTGATAGATACTCTGATAAATACTCTGTTCAATACTCTGTTAAATACTCTGATAAATACACTGATACATACTCTGTTAAATACTCTGTTAAATACTCAGATAAATACTCTGATAAATACTCTGATAAATACTCTGATAAATACTCTGATAGATACTCTGATAAATACTCTGATAAATACTCTGATAGATACTCTGATAAATACTCTGTTAAATACTCTGATAGATACTCTGATAAATACTCTGATAAATACTCTGTTAAATACTCTGATACATACTCTGATAGATACTCTGATAAATACTCTGATAAATACTCTGATAGATACTCTGATTGATACTCTGATAAATACTCTGATAAATACTCTGATAAATACTCTGATAAATACTCTGATAAATACTCTAATAGATACTCTGATAAATACTCTGATAAATACTCTGATAAATACTCTGATAGATACTCTGATAAATACTCTGATAGATACTCTGATAAATACTCTGTTAAATACTCTGATAGATACTCTGATAATACTCTGTTAAATACTCTGTTAAATACTCTGTTAAATACTCTGATAGATACTCTGATAAATACTCTGATAGATACTCTGATAAATACTCTGTTAAATACTCTGATAGATACTCTGATAAATACTCTGTTAAATACTCTGATACATACTCTGATAGATACTCTGATAAATACTCTGATAAATACTCTGATAGATACTCTGATATATACTCTGATAAATACTCTGATAAATACTCTGATAGATACTCTGATAAATACTCTGATAAATACTCTGATAAATACTCTGTTCAATACTCTGTTAAATACTCTGATAAATACACTGATACATACTCTGTTAAATACTCTGTTAAATACTCTGATAGATACTGTACTCAGATAAATACTCTGATAAATACTCTGATGAATACTCTGAAATACTCTGATAAATACTCTGATAGATACTCTGATAGATACTCTGATAAATACTCTGATAAATACTCTGTTAAATACTGTTAAATACTCTGATAAATACTCTGATAGATACTCTGATAGATACTCTGTTAAATACTCTGATAAATACTCTGATAAATACTCTGTTAAATACTCTGTTAAATACTCTGATACATACTCTGATAGATACTCTGATAAATACTCTGATAAATACTCTGATAGATACTCTGATAAATACTCTGATAAATACTCTGTTAAATACTCTGTTAAATACTCTGATAGATACTCTGATAAATACTCTGTTAAATACTCTGATAGATACTCTGATAAATACTCTGTTAAATACTCTGATACATACTCTGATAGATACTCTGATAAATACTCTGATAAATACTCTGATATAAACTGTACTCAGATAAATACTCTGATAAATACTCTGATAAATACTCTGATAAATACTCTGATAAATACTCTGATAAATACTCTGATAGATACTCTGATAAATACTCTGATAGATACTCTGATAAATACTCTGATAAATACTCTGATAGATACTCTGATAAATACTCTGATAAATACTCTGATAAATACTCTGATAAATACTCTGTTAAATACTCTGATAAATACTCTGATAAATACTCTGATAAATACTCTGATAGATACTCAGATAGATACTCTGATAAATACTCTGATAAATACTCTGATAAATACTCTGTTAAATACTCTGTTAAATACTCTGATAGATACTCTGATAAATACTCTGATAAATACTCTGATAAATACTCTGATAGATACTCTGATAGATACTCTGATAGACACTCTGATAGATACTCTGATAAATACTCTGATAAATACTCTGAAATACTCTGTTAAATACTCTGTTAAATACTCTGATACATACTCTGATAGATACTCTGTTAAATACTCTGATAAATACTCTGATAAATACTCTGATAGATACTCTGATAAATACTCTGATAGATACTCTGATAAATACTCTGTTAAATACTCTGTTAAATACTCTGATACATACTCTGATAGATACTCTGATAAATACTCTGATAAATACTCTGATAGATACTCTGATAAATACTCTGATAAATACTCTGATGAATACTCTGATAAATACTCTGATAAATACTCTGATAGATACTCTGATAGATACTCTGATAAATACTCTGATAAATACTCTGTTAAATACTGTTAAATACTCTGATAAATACTCTGATAGATACTCTGATAGATACTCTGATAAATACTCTGTTAAATACTCTGATAGATACTCTGATAAATACTCTGTTAAATACTCTGATACATACTCTGATAGATACTCTGATAAATACTCTGATAAATACTCTGATAGATACTCTGATAAATACTCTGATAGATACTCTGATAAATACTCTGTTCAATACTCTGTTAAATACTCTGATAAATACACTGATACATACTCTGTTAAATACTCTGTTAAATACTCAGATAAATACTCTGATAAATACTCTGATAAATACTCTGATAGATACTGTACTCAGATAAATACTCTGATAAATACTCTGATAAATACTCTGATAGATACTCTGATAGATACTCTGATAAATACTCTGATAAATACTCTGTTAAATACTGTTAAATACTCTGATAAATACTCTGATAGATACTCTGATAGATACTCTGTTAAATACTCTGATAAATACTCTGATAAATACTCTGTTAAATACTCTGTTAAATACTCTGATACATACTCTGATAGATACTCTGATAAATACTCTGATAAATACTCTGATAGATACTCTGATAAATACTCTGATAAATACTCTAATAGATACTCTGATAAATACTCTGATAAATACTCTGATAGATACTCTGATAAATACTCTGATAAATACTCTGATAGATACTCTGATAAATACTCTGTTAAATACTCTGATAGATACTCTGATAAATACTCTGATAAATACTCTGTTAAATACTCTGATACATACTCTGATAGATACTCTGATAAATACTCTGATAAATACTCTGATAGATACTCTGATTGATACTCTGATAAATACTCTGATAAATACTCTGATAAATACTCTGATAATACTCTGATAATGATACTCTGATAAATACTCTGATAAATACTCTGATAAATACTCTGATAAATACTCTGATAATACTCTGATAGATACTCTGATAAATACTCTGTTAAATACTCTGATAGATACTCTGATAAATACTCTGTTAAATACTCTGTTAAATACTCTGTTAAATACTCTGATAGATACTCTGATAAATACTCTGAAGATACTCTGATAATACTCTGTTAAATACTCTGATAGATACTCTGATAAATACTCTGTAAATACTCTGATAATACTCTGTAGATACTCTGATAAATACTCTGATAAATACTCTGATAGATACTCTGATAGATACTCTGATAAATACTCTGATAATACTCTGATAAATACTCTGATAATACTCTGTTCAATACTCTGTAAATACTCTGATAAATACACTGATACATACTCTGTTAAATACTCTGTTAAATACTCTGATAGATACTGTACTCAGATAACTCTGATAAATACTCTGATGAATACTCTGATAAATACTCTGATAATACTCTGATAGATACTCTGATAGATACTCTGATAAATACTCTGATAAATACTCTGTTAAATACTGTTAAATACTCTGATAAATACTCTGATAGATACTCTGATAGATACTCTGTAAATACTCTGATAAATACTCTGATAAATACTCTGTTAAATACTCTGTTAAATACTCTGATACATACTCTGATAGATACTCTGATAAATACTCTGATAAATACTCTGATAGATACTCTGATAAATACTCTGATAAATACTCTGTTAAATACTCTGTTAAATACTCTGATAGATACTCTGATAAATACTCTGTTAAATACTCTGATAGATACTCTGATAAATACTCTGTTAAATACTCTGATACATACTCTGATAGATACTCTGATAAATACTCTGATAAATACTCTGATATAAACTGTACTCAGATAAATACTCTGATAAATACTCTGATAAATACTCTGATAAATACTCTGTTCAATACTCTGATAAATACACTGATACATACTCTGTTAAATACTCTGATAAATACTCTGATATAACTGTACTCAGATAAATACTCTGATAAATACTCTGATAAATACTCTGATAAATACTCTGATACTCTGATAGATACTCTGATAAATACTCTGATAGATACTCTGATAAATACTCTGATAATACTCTGATAGATACTCTGATAAATACTCTGATAAATACTCTGATAAATACTCTGATAAATACTCTGTTAAATACTCTGATAAATACTCTGATAAATACTCTGATAAATACTCTGATAGATACTCAGATAGATACTCTGATAAATACTCTGATAAATACTCTGTTAAATACTCTGTTAAATACTCTGATAGATACTCTGATAAATACTCTGATAAATACTCTGATAAATACTCTGATAGATACTCTGATAGATACTCTGATAGACACTCTGATAGATACTCTGATAAATACTCTGATAAATACTCTGATAAATACTCTGTTAAATACTCTGTTAAATACTCTGATAGATACTCTGATAAATACTCTGTTAAATACTCTGTTAAATACTCTGTTAAATACTCTGATAGATACTCTGATAAATACTCTGTTAAATACTCTGTTAAATACTCTGATAAATACTCTGATAAATACACTGATAGACACTCTGATAGATACTCTGATAAATACTCTGATAAATACTCTGATAGATACTCTGATAGATACTCTGATAAATACTCTGATAAATACTCTGTTAATACTCTGTTAAATACTCTGATAAATACTCTGATAAATACTCTGTTAAATACTCTGTTAAATACTCTGATAGACACTCTGATAGATACTCTGATAAATACTCTGATAAATACTCTGATAGACACTCTGATAGATACTCTGATAAATACTCTGATAAATACTCTGTTAAATACTCTGTTAAATACTCTGATAGATACTCTGATAAATACTCTGTTAAATACTCTGTTAAATACTCTGATAAATACTCTGATAAATACTCTGATAAGATAGGATGCTTTGTGCGGATGAATTAAAGCTTAAAGGGTCGTGCGCGATGAAGACGAGAGGCTCTATTCTCGTACATAATGTGCAATGAAAGATTTAAACATCTGCAGGAAGAGAAGAGGGAGAAAGAGGAAGAGAGAGGGAGAGAAGAGGAGAGAAGAGGGAGAGAAGAGGGAGAGAAGAGGGAGAGATCTACGAGAAGAGCCTGAAGAGCTTCTGCAGAGGAAACGTGACGCATGCAACGCTTCATATTCACGTTGAGGAAAATAAAGAAACTCAAAGAATTAAAATGCCATTGTTGTCAAAAAGAATCCAAAGAACATCGTAGATTGAGATTAAAAACCTAAATATATATTTTAAGATATATAGGCTATTCGGAAACATTTGTTGATGTTTATGAAAAAAGACGATAAGCAATATTCGGAGCAACTTCCAAAAAATATATATTTGTAAAAGTCTCATGTCGGAGCAGAAACATGCTTGGTTAGCGTTGAAGCTAAATCATTCAGGCATTAACACATATACTTTAATCACTTATTAAATCACGATGCTAGCGAAGGAGTAAATAAAAGCGTCTTATAAATAATGTGCAAAGGAATAAAAGAGTAAACTACAGGAAGGGAAGAGCGATGGAAAAACATTTGAACACCTCGAGAGCATTCAGCTGAAGAGGGTGACTTTTAAATTCTGCTACATGCATCAGTTTATATTTACGTTTATCAATATGATCAATTCTGGAACAAATATAATCTGAACCTGTCGCATTAAGACTGAAAACATAAACATATGTTGTGTAGAAATATTGTTTTAAATGTAAGAATACGTTTTGGAGACATGCTGATACTGTAAGAACCTGAGCTATTGATTAGGCTCAAACACTCAATGATGTCATAATCAATACTGTATTCTGCATCAGTTTATATTTACCTTGATCAATTTGATGATTTTGAACGTTTATTTATTTTAAATATTGAATTGAAAACGTAAATATATATTCTCTAGAAGGTATATGTTCTGGAAACATGCTTATTGAGCATTGTTTCTAATATATATTTGTATTGATTTACCTAGCTGCTCGTCCTCTGCGCAGAACAGAAAGAGAAACGTGTTATTGGACTTCCTTAATCATTCATAAAGAGTTCCAGTTTACGACAGCGTCCTCAGGGCTTTGAACGCATCACAACATCTCACTAAGACATGATGCTGTGCAGGAGGCGTGAAGAGGGGGAGGAAGGAGGGAGGACGGGAGGAGGACGGGAGCAGGAAGTAAGGAGGTGTTTTGGTGGCACCTTGGTACATTTTTATTTTCCTTTCAGGCAGAAGTACATGAGGTGTACCCAATGCAAGAGGTTTCTCTGCATTACGAAACAGAAGATACCCTTCCAAGAGTATCACTGTTTAAAATGCAAGAAAGAAATTAAGAATGATGAAGGAAACACTCAAAGGACATCAAATGATACGAGCCTTATGGCGCATTTCCACTACACGGCCTCGCTCGGCCTCGCTCGGTATGGCTAGGCCTCGTTAGGACTGGCTCACTTTATGGCGCATTTCCATTACAGTTTAGGAACTGGGGTAGTATCTATAGTAACGCAGTGTAGGCGGAGCCGTGACGTCATCTTCAATGAGAACCCCAGAAAAACAACACAGCCGTTAGCTGTTAGCACTCAGAGCTCACAGCTCCTCATATCTGTTCAGAAACTAGACAAAAGTTAAACAAGTACAAACCACAGACTGCCTGTGTCATGGCGAATACAGTCGCTGCTTTATTTATGTCTGTATAGGCCGTTGTTGTGAGTGTGGACGGTCGGAGCATATACTGCGTTAGCTTAGCCAATCTCCATTTAGAAAACACGCATTTTAAAAGGTTTTTCGCCTGCCGTCTGTCTGCAGACTTGTCAAAGCATTAATTCATGGTTTTTACTAACCGGTATCAGTATGTTGTTACTTCATCATTTTGAAACGTGTATTACAATTAAATCACGGTCAAATATGTCCATCTTGTTGTAGTTGTAGCCCCCTTGCCAGCGATTCTCTCTCTGGTTTAGCATACTCAGCCCGACTCAGCCTCGTTGTCTCTGGCCCTAGACCCACGATTTTATGAGGCCAGAAAAACTGTGAATTAGGACCCGCCGGCCGGTACTAGGCCAAGTGGAAACGCAACTAAAAACGGGCCGCTGACGTCACAGCCCTCTTAAACCGTGCTCCGCGCTGCAGTGGAAACGCGCCATTAGTTGTTGAGTGGCAGCCTAGTTTGGGCGATGTTAAGAGATCTTGCATAGGCTTGAATACATACTGTGTTACAGTGCACATACTCCCCCTCAGACTGTGTGTAGTCTGTGATATTGGACTGTATAATAAACATTTGATTAATTGAGGTGTGGATGTACCTGAGCAGGAAGGGAGCAGGAAGTGAAGAGGAAGTAAACAGGATGTACCTGAGCAGTTGCGTTCGTAGTTCAGGTTCTCCAGCGGGTGCCCGGGCAGACGGCACTGGAACCGGTACTGCCAGAACTCTGGAAACCACGGGTTCCTGGTGTTGGTGCTGAGCTTCAGTTTCATGAAGTATTCATCGAAGGAAGAGACCTCGTCAGACTGGAGCTTCACCGTGAGACCCCCCACGGCCTCCTGCTCGTATCCCTCCACCACCTCCACCCGATCTGCCCAGCCGTCACTATAAGAGAGAAGAGAGGAAATAAATGTCAACATTTCTGGAAAGAAAAGTCAAAAATACAAAAAGGTGTTTTTGGGAACATTTGGTGACATTCAGATTGTTATTTTTCCAGATATAAAAAGTTTAGTTCCAAATTTAGAAAAAAGTGGAAATTCTGGTCAAAAGTGAAAGTTCTGCAAAAAATACAAATTCTGAGCAAAAGTCCAAATTTAGAACATGGGATAAGGCCGACACCATCAAAGAGGTAAAAGTCAAAATTCTGAAAGAAAGTAACATTCTGAGAAAAAAGTCACATTTCAGAGAAAAGTAAAATTCTGGTAAAAAAGTCAAAATCGTGGAAAAAAGTCAAATTTCTGCAAAAATTCTGAGAAACGACCTTTAAAGATCTGCACTGTTAAATGAAAACCTGTCGTCACGCGGCAGGTGAACGGGTCAATATAACAGAATGAAACCCCCCCACTTCATTACTGACATTAACACTATTATTTCTTACATTACACGTTTCCTGATATTTAAATATGCAAATTCGTCGTAGTATAATGTTAGTTTGAATCTTCCTGCAGCCTCTCTGCTCACAGAGACTCGATCACACCTCTGCTGAGATCACAGCTCTCCGTGTGACTCTGTGACGCTCAGAGTTTAGAGTTCACATGCTGTTTAAAATCCTCTCTGCATTTTAAATCCTCCTGATGCAGTCTGAGGAGACACATGCTCCTGTTTCTCATCAACACAGCTTCTCATCTGTGTTGCAGATGCAGAGTTACTGGGACGAGAGGAGAGGAAGGAGGGTCTTAGAGAGCAGCGAGACAAAGATCATCTGGAAGAAACACAACTCAGATATCATGAATAATCCTCTGCTCACAAACCTCTCATTATTATAAGACATCATGAATAATTTGCAACTCATGGTAAGGGAGTGTGAAGGCTCTATATCTACAGACATACCAGCGTTCACACACACACAGTTTGGCAATGAAATAAAGCAAAGAAGCTGCTTTGTGTCTCTGGCAGAGGACGACTGAGCGGACCCTTTCTGTCCAGCATGAAGCACCTGACCATCTGCTGCCCAGCATCACACACCACACACACACACACACACACACACACACACACACACACCACACACACACACACACACACACACACACACACACACACACACACACACACACACACACTTTGATGTTAAGCTGGGGGTGCTGTCCCATATTACCCGGCTGCCTGTGATCTGACAGCGATGCATTATTCATGAACAACGACTCAAAGCATCTTCAGCTTTCAGAAGAAACACAATGTCTGTTCACTGAGAACTTAAACACACCATCTATACTGAGTGGGAAGGATTTCTATAAAATGAAGCATAAAACTCACAGAATTGTTGTAATTCTTAAAGGTCACCTATCATGCTTTGTTTAGGCAACAGCATAGGTCTCAGATATATACAAATATATAAAAAACATGTCTATGAAGTGTTTTGCTCCAAATACCAAACAGATCACTCATTCTAGCCATGCCTCATATCCCTCTATTTCACTTCCTGTTTCTAAAGTGCTGATTTGGGGTATAAAGCTTTAAAAAATAAAAAGGGGGGTCTGAGCTCATGCGGGACCCGGCAGCTACTGTCTAAACTAAATGCTGCCGTGATGAAACTCCATATCATGGATTATCAAGGATTCTCTCTGAAACAGTATGGAGCTCAAAGGCTTTCTCTCTTGCCGGTTATACCACAAGGTGAGTTCCTTTTTATTTCCTGCTTCTTCACACACATGCTCTCCAGTACAGGTTAGCTCTGAGTGTTAGCCATGCTAATGTAAACACCGACCATATTACGTCCAAAACAGTCGGGCATTGTTTCTGATAGCAACGTTTCTGATAGGGCCGTGGGTCCACATTTCAGATATTACGTCATATCGGACGCACATCTGGATCAGCTCCGTTGTTCCCCCGTTTTTAGAGATTTGGGATCTGCGTGAGTTCCCCGACACACCGGGGACACATGGTGATGAAGAGAAGACATCAGAAAGTGAGTTTTGCATGATAGGTCCCCTTTAAGGAAACTACAGGATAAAACTCACCCAATTTGTGTAATTTTAAGGAAAATACCATTTGTGTGTTCACGTTTTTTTGTCTGATTGTCTGAAGGATTACAGAAAAGCTCCTGGACTGATCTTAATTAAACTTGGCGGGAGTGTTAAACATGGACAAAAATAAATGTAATTCTAAGAAAAGTCAACATTTTAAGAATAAAATCATTTCTGAAAAAGTCAGAATTCTGAGAAAAAGTAAAAATTCTGAAAGAAATTCAAATAAGCCATAATTTAAAAAAAAAGTAATAATTCTGAAAAAAGTTCAAAATTCTGAGAAAATAAAAAAGCCTCAGTAAACTTAAAGACAGGTATATTTCATCATCTCGTACCTGCCGATGAGCAGGAACTCCCCTGCGACCCCCAGCCTCCTCATGGCCGCCAGCAGGCCTCGAACCGTCATTCCTTCACAGAAACACACCACCACCCGCGCTTTGGGGAGACGCTCTCTCAGCTTCCTCAGCAGCCGGTCGAACTGCTTCTCCCCGGCGTTACTGTAGATCTTATCAGAGTGAGCGATGCAGAGTCCGTCCTGAGACGCCAGCTCTTTAAAAACCTCCATCCCACTCTCTCCGTAGTTTCCTGCAGACACAGCAGGGTCGCAAAAGGTTAAAGGTAAGGTAAGGTACATTTATTTAAAAAGCACATTTTCAGACATCGATGATCTGCGTCAATTTATAGTCTAATTTAAAGTGGACCTATCATGCTATATTTGAATAATATAGTGTAGGACCATAACTATATAAGGCATATTTATACTTTTTTTTTTTCAAAATACCAAACAGATCATGCATTTTAGCCATGCCTCATTTTGCTCAATTTGACCATTTCTAGCTCTGGGCAGATTCTGTGAGAACAGCACCACCTAGAGGCCTGGCATATGTACTACAGCGTCTCCAGCGCTTTCGAACGGCAATGGCCGTGGCTGTCTCCTCCTGATTGGTGGAGTTGGCCCAATAGCCGTAGCGCCACCGTCTTGACGTCAGGACAGTGTTCAAATCTGGATCAGTTTTTATCAGATCCGTTGCAGCCCCTTTTTTAGAGATTTGGGTATGGAGGAAAATAGAGAGGGTTGTGTTTTCTGACACTTGGTGAGTTCCCTGGAACACCGGGGACACATATTCATGTAGAAAAGACGTACAAAAGTGCATTTTGCATGATAGGTCCCCTTTAAATAAATGTGGGATGGATGTCTTTTGATTCTTGTGGGATTTAGATTTTTTGGGGATTAGATTTCTTTGGATTTATATATTTTTTCTTGTATACTTTTAAATACTTTTTTGAACCAATAAGAAGCCTAATAATGATGGTCAGACAGACAAACTATTAAAGGTGTACAAATACCCCCTCTTACCCTCTGTGTGTACGGCAGAGACGTAGGTCCAGTTGTAGCGCTTCACGATGTCGATCAGCGCGCGCGCCTGCAGAGTGTCGGAGGGAACGACCCGCAGGAAGTACTTGAACAGCGTCTTGTCGCTCAGATCGATGCTCGTGGCAGAGTAGGCGATCTGAGGGATGTTGAACAGCTGAAGAAGGTTCTGGACCTGGATCGCCACAGAGCTGGAACCAGGCCCGATGACACCTAAAAGATATGGAAAGGACTGTTATTTTGTTTTTATTTAGTTTCTGTTGTGTCATTGTGATGTGCTTTGTGACATGTATGTAGTAACGTGTGTTGTTTGCATTTTATTGTTCTCCTTTCGCCTCTATCTACTCCTGAATGTCCTCTTCCAACATGAGAGTGACATGCTAACAAAGGTATCAACTGTAGCTGAGTACATGACAGGATGTATGATTACCTAGAAGAGCATCAGGACTGTTTGAGGCATATGATAGCTATGTGATTAACATGATGATTCAGCCTCTATGGAGATAGACATATGACAAGCATGCTCATTTCTGACGTGGAGCTAATATGAAGTAAACATTGAATACTGCTTTCTATTCCTCCATCTTGTGACTGTGTAACTCCCTCTCTTGGATATCAGCATGTGAAGGACACTGTTCAGGAACTAGTTGATGCTCTGTATGTGATGACTACTTCCATTCGGAGAGGATCACAAACACATGGATCCTGAGATTGAAGCTCAAGCCGGGGACCAGGGATTATTACATTTTTAAGTATTCAGAAAAAGTCATAATGTTGAGATTTTGAGAAAAAGTCAGATTTTTGAGAAAAAAGTCAGATTTTTGAGAAAAAATCATAATGTTGAGATTTTGAGAAAAAGTCATAATTTTCAGATTTTTGAGAAAAAGTCATAATTTTCAGATTTTGAGAAAAGTCTTAATTTTCAGATTTTTGAGAACAAATCATAATAGTGAGATTTTGAGAAAAAGTCATAATTTTGAGAAAAAGTCATAATTTTGAGAAAAAGTCAGAATTTTGAGAAAAAGTCAGAATTTTGAGAAAAAGTCAGAATTTTGAGAAAAAGTCAGAATTTTGAGAAAAAGTCAGAATTTTGAGATTTCTTGAAAAAGCCAACATTTTTAGATAAAACTCAGTATTTGGTTCATGACAGGATGTATGAAGAACCGGTATTCCTCCATCTTGTGACTGTGTAACTCCCTCTCTTGGATATCAGCATGTGAAGGACACTGTTCAGGAACTATTGATGCTCTGGATGTGATGACTACTTCCATTCTGGAGAGGATCACAAATACATGGATCCTGAGATTGAAGCTCAAGCCGGGACCAGGGATTTTTCTAACTGTGGGAATCAGTATTTCGATCTCTCTGTCTGTACACACGAACTGAAAGATTGACAATATAGTTGACTTTGAATTTGACTTTGACACCTGCGATGGGTTTCTTAGTGGGCGGCGGCTGAGAGGACGGCGATCCTTCGATGCACCAACGAGACCCTTCGTTTTCATCCCGAATGGAAATCAACGAGTCACGGATAAACTCAATACTTTGCTCCAACGCCACGGATGAATGCCAGCAAGAATCCCTGATCTCACATCCCAGCGAGATGTTGGGAAGCAGATTTGGATCCGCATTAATCCGGTCCAAAGCGTGAAACATGGCCTCCACTCGCTGGATACCGTATTGTTCTCGAACTTCTCCACATTTCCTCTCCGCCACTTTCTCCGCAGACGGCTGGTGGTGCACGGAGAACAAAGCGCCAATGATGATGTCTCCGTCCATTCGAGCGACGAGGCGAGAGGCAGAGCCAGGAGTCACCGAACGCTCGTATTTTCCATCGTCAGACAACGAAAAGGAGTCCGAGAGGAGGACGGGAAGAAAGAGGAGGAACAGGAGGAGCTTCATGTTGGACATCGTGGAGAAGAGAGGAGAGTCATGGCCGCCGATCCATCATGGAGGTCCATAAATCCACTCAGGAATAAAAAAGGGTTTAACTCTGATCCTCCAGCGGCGTCGCCCTGAGGGGAGAAGCGTGATTAGTCGATTAAAATAATGAATTAGCAACTATTCGGTTCAACATGCACATAAAACAATCTCTGGTTCCAGCTTCTTAAATGTGCTGCTTTACTTTCTGTTCTTTAAAGGCTGAGTGATATAGAAATATCATATCGATAACGTGACGAGACAAGATATCTCTTAAGTTCTGGAATGGGCACACAGAAAAGAAGACAACTGAAATCGAGATAATAACATATTTGTCTTATACCAACTAGACCAGTGGTTCTCAACTGGTCAGGCCGAGGCCACTTTTTACTTTGTCAATACATCGCGACCCACCATTTTGAACCACTCAAATCTATTCAACAAAAAATAGTGCTGTAATATATATACGCTTTTCAGCATACAATATTAATTAAAGTGAAGTACAGTGCATACATCCCTTCACAGAACCAAAGTATGCTTTTAAAAAGGTTTAATGAGATGATGGAATCAAAGCTGAACTGTATAACATAAAAAGGCACTCATGCTGAAAACCCAACCCCAGAAGGGGGTCTGGGGGATTCTCCCCCAGGAGATTTTTAGAAATACTAACATAAACTACGCATTCTATTACTACCCGACATATTAATAATATTTTCTGCCATTGTTTGTTTTTCACGGGCCTTCAAATAAAAGTAAGTTCACTCACACATCCGCGACCCACTCGAAACGGATCCGCGACCCAAAAGTGGGTCGCGGATCCGTTTCGAGTGGGTCGCGGATGTGTCTCTGATTGGCTGAAACACCAAACAGATCATTGCAGCATTACCCATAATCCCCTCTGTTTCAGCCCTGTTTCCAAAGTGCTGATTCTCTGTCTGTTACTTTAGATGAAAATAAGGAGCCCCTCCCCACGCCCCTCTGAGAGAGATTTGGTTACAAAGAACTCAATGCTGCTCTAGGAGGAGATTCAGGTGATAAGGGGGGGGGGGGGGGGGGGGGGTACCTTGGTTGCTGATTGGCTAATGGTTACACAAGACAACACATCGTTATGACATCATAAAGTGGCCAAATCTGATCAGCTCATTTTCAGACAGGTTTTTTATAAATGGATCAAAAAGAGCGAGAATCTTTGTTCCTGAAACTTTCAGAGTCTCTTTCCACAGAGGGGACACATGTTGATGAGAAGAGACATGAAGAAGAGGGGACACATGTTGATGTAGAAGAGACATGAAGAAGAGGGGACACATGTTGATGAAGAAGAGACATGAAGAAAGGGGACACATGTTGATGTAGAAGAGACATGAAGAAGAGGGGACACATGTTGATGTAGAAGAGACATGAAGAAGAGGGGACACTGTTGATGTAGAAGAGACATGAAGAAGAGGGGACACATGTTGATGAAGAAGAGACATGAAGAAGAGGGGACACATGTGATGTAGAAGAGACATGAAGAAGAGGGGACACATGTTGATGTAGAGAGACATGAAGAAGAGGGGACACATGTTGATGAAGAAGAGACATGAAGAAGAGGGGACCATGTTGATGTAGAAGAGACATGAAGAAGAGGGGACACATGTTGATGTAGAAGAGACATGAAGAAGAGGGGACACATGTTGATGTAGAAGAGACATGAAGAAGAGGGGACACATGTTGATGAAGAAGAGACATGAAGAAGAGGGGACACATGTTGATGTAGAAGAGACATGAAGAAGAGGGGACACATGTTGATGAAGAAGAGACATGAAGAAGAGGGGACACATGTTGATGTAGAAGAGACATGAAGAAGAGGGGACACATGTTGATGAAGAAGAGACATGAAGAAGAGGGGACACATGTTGATGAAGAAGAGACATGAAGAAGAGGGGACACATGTTGATGTAGAAGAGACATGAAGAAGAGGGGACACATGTTGATGAAGAAGAACATGAAGAAGAGGGGACACATGTTGATGTAGAAGAGACATGAAGAAGAGGGGACACATGTTGATGAAGAAGAGACATGAAGAAGAGGGGACACATGTTGATGAAGAAGAGACATGAAGAGAGGGGACACATGTTGATGAAGAAGAGACATGAAGAAGAGGGGACACATGTTGATGTAGAAGAGACATGAAGAAGAGGGGACACATGTTGATGAAGAAGGAACATGAAGAAGAGGGGACACATGTTGATGAAGAAGAGACATGAAGAAGAGGGGACACATGTTGATGTAGAAGAGACATGAAGAAGAAGGGGACACATGTTGATGTAGAAGAGACATGAAGAAGAGGGGACACATGTTGATGTAGAAGAGACATGAAGAAGAGGGGACACATGTTGATGTAGAAGAGACATGAAGAAGAGGGGACACATGTTGATGTAGAAGAGACATGAAGAAGAGGGGACACATGTTGATGAAGAAGAGACATGAAGAAGAGGGAACACATGTTGATGTAGAAGAGACATGAAGAAGAGGGGACACATGTTGATGAAGAAGAGACATGAAGAAGAGGGGACACATGTTGATGAAGAAGAGACATGAGAAGAGGGGACACATGTTGATGTAGAAGAGACATGAAGAAGAGGGGACACATGTTGATGAAGAAGACATGAAGAAGAGGGACACATGTTGATGTAGAAGAGACATGAAGAAGAGGGGACACATGTTGATGAGAAGAGACATGAAGAAGAGGGGACACATGTTGATGAAGAAGAGACATGAAGAAGAGGGGACACATGTTGATGAAGAAGAGACATGAAGAAGAGGGGACACATGTTGATGTAAGAGAGACATGAAGAAGAGGGGACACTGTTGATGAAGAAGAGACATGAAGAAGAGGGGACACATGTTGATGAAGAAGAGACATGAAGAAGAGGGGACACATGTTGATGTAGAAGAGACATGAAGAAGAGGGACACATGTTGATGTAGAAGAGACATGAAGAAGAGGGGACACATGTTGATGTAGAAGAGACATGAAGAAGAGGGGACACATGTTGATGTAGAAGAGACATGAAGAAGAGGGACACATGTTGAGTAGAAGAGACATGAAGAAGAGGGGACACATGTTGATGTAGAAGAGACATGAAGAAGAGGGGACACATGTTGATGAAGAAGAGACATGAAGAAGAGGGGACACATGTTGATGAAGAAGAGACATGAAGAAGAGGGGACACATGTTGATGTAGAAGAGACATGAAGAAGAGGGACACATGTTGATGAAGAAGAGACATGAAGAAGAGGGGACACATGTTGATGTAAAGAGACATGAAGAAGAGGGGACACATGTTGATGAAGAAGAGACATGAAGAAGAGGGGACACATGTTGATGAAGAAGAGACATGAAGAAGAGGGGACACATGTTGATGAAGAAGAGACATGAAGAAGAGGGACACATGTTGATGAAGAAGAGACATGAAGAAGAGGGGACACATGTTGATGTAGAATAGACATGAAGAAGAAGGATTTTGCAGAACAGGTGACCTTTAAATAAGAGTAAAAAAGTATTAGCATTAGAAAAGTACAGTACTTGAGTAAATGTACTTATTTACATTACACCACTACTAAAGAAATATTAGAAACACTTAAAGGACAGATTAGTAAACTAAATGGAAAACAGACAGAAAACTTGCATCCAAACATAGAAAAGCTCGGGAGTCCTGCTGCTGTAATTAGATATATCATCATGCACATGGTGCACATCAGCAGGGAGCATGTTACACATCAGCAGGGAGCATGTTCACATCAGCAGGGAGCATGTTCACATCAGCAGGGAGCATGTTCACATCAGCAGGGAGCATGTTCACATCAGGCAGGGAGCATGTTACACATCAGCAGGGAGCATGTTCACATCAGCAGGGAGCATGTTCACATCAGGCAGGGAGCATGTTACACATCAGCAGGGAGCATGTTCACATCAGCAGGGAGCATGTTACACATCAGCAGGGAGCATGTTCACATCAGCAGGGAGCATGTTCACATCAGCAGGGAGCATGTTCACATCAGCAGGGAGCATGTTCACATCAGGCAGGGAGCATGTTACACATCAGCAGGGAGCATGTTCACATCAGCAGGGAGCATGTTCACATCAGCAGGGAGCATGTAACCCCTAGATTCCACCGGGTCCGTCTGCGCCGCATTACGGCTGCGCCGTGGTTTTGGTCCGGCCTCCTCCGGCGTCATACCCTACCAGGCGCGTTTCAGAAGCATTTCAGAAGCAGTTTTTGTTGATTTGGGCATATTTCCTGGACAGGCTACTTTGTACAGACAAAGTTAATAATAACTGTAATATTCCAGTTATAAACGACATGAATCAAAGATGTGTTGCTGTATTTTAGTGGTAAAAAAATGCATTCATCATCATCATTATTCTATATATATAATTTACACAGTGCCTGTAAACCGGAGGAGAACGCTGGCATTTCTCCTCCTACTTGAAAGACTACGGAGGGATAGGGTCTGCACAATTAGTTTGTGTGTGTGTGTATATATATATATGCTATATATGCTCTGAACGTTCCACTTCCTGCCTGCCCGACCTTACCTTACGGCTGCGCCGCGTCAAAAATAGGATTCATCCTAATTTTAGAGGAGCCCTGCGCCGAGACGCTTCTGGGACGCTTCTGAGCCGTAACGCGCCGCGTGTGGTGGAATAGCACCCATTGACTAGAGTGGCCGCGATCGCATGAGCGCCGCGGCGCAGCCGTAACGGGGCCGTAACGCGCCGCAGACGGACCGGTGGAATCTAGGGGTTACACATCAGCAGGGAGCATGTTACAAAGACAAATCGAGTTAAAGGGCCCATGTCATGCTTTTCCGGTTATTACCCGTCCCCTTGTGTGTTATGAAGGTTTTTCTGCATGTAAACGGTCTGCAGAGTCAAAAACCCTCAAAGTACACCCTGTAGCGAGTAAAACTCTAACACAGTCTATGCTGCCCCAAAACGCCTCGTTGGAGATTTCTCATTTTCCATTGTTTACTTCCTGGGTACTCTGACGTGTGAATACCCAGAGGCCACACCCTCTGCCAGCCTTTCACGAAACAAAGCTTCCCAAACCTTTCAGCGATTCATGCCGGATGTGTACAGCGTAGGGCACTGAAGAACGATGCTGTTGTTCCTACTTTGTTTGGACCAGCGGAGATTCGGGTACACAACCTGTAAGCATTCATTGTTGTTTGTGTATTTATGATGTTTAAAACAACAGGTATCTACCACGACTGTTTAAATGGGTAAACGTTGTTGGGGCTGCTAAGCCATTGACACAGTGCTAACTGGGCTAACTAAGTTGCTAGTGTTTCCATATATCAACTCCAATGTCAGCAGATGGCCTGACATACATGTATCTCATAGCAGCAGAATGTCTGCACACAAAATACTCATAGACAGTATACTCCGGGTGATTTACCGTACGTCAGTCGCGAAACTTAATTACATTATAGTTGGCGTTCCTAGCGTGTATGCTACCGAGCTAAACAAGAAGGCTACCAGAGCTAGACATACTAG
>JAAOOA010000200.1:892527-912527 GCA_012861695.1 Trematomus loennbergii
AGTACACACATCCTTTACTCAAGTAGAAGTACACACATCCTTTACTCAAGTAGAAGTACACACATCCTTACTCAAGTAGAAGTACACACATCCTTTACTCAAGTAGAAGTACACACATCCTTTACTCAAGTAGAAGTACACACATCCTTTACTCAAGTAGAAGTACACACATCCTTTACTCAAGTAGAAGTACACACATCCTTTACTCAAGTAGAAGTACACACATCCTTTACTCAAGTAGAAGTACACACATCCTTACTCAAGTAGAAGTACACACATCCTTTACTCAAGTAGAAGTACACACATCCTTACTCAAGTAGAAGTACAGATACTCGTGTTTCTCTGGTGAAAGTAGAAGTACTGACTAAACTTCTTTCTCAAGTAAAGTAAAGAGGGCTTTGAAATGTACTTCAGTAAAAAGTACCCATAACTAGCAGCTGTTTTAAAGAGTACCTGACCTCCCTTTATATTAATAGAACAATAATGTCATTGTTAGCTAATGAATGTTTCCATGCTGAACAACGGCAACATGACAACGTTTTCATTGGTCCCTCTTCTTTAGAGAAGACCAGGAAATGATGGATACACGGATCGTGTTCAAATCAATAGGCACGCAATGACTCTAAATAATAATGATCACGCCACCAAACACACATTCAAACTAAAGGAACCAGCCTGTTTGGGAAATGTGAGAAGTAGAAAGTACAGGTATTTGGTTCAACATGTAAGAAGTAGAAAGTACAGGTATTTGGTTCAACATGTAAGAAGTAGAAAGTACAGGTATTTGTGTTCAACATGTAAGAAGTAGAAAGTACAGGTATTTGTGTTCAACATGTAAGAAGTAGAAAGTACAGGTATTTGTTCAACATGTAAGAAGTAGAAAGTACAGGTATTTGTGTTCAACATGTAAGAAGTAGAAAGTACAGGTATTTGTGTTCAACATGTAAGAAGTAGAAAGTACAGGTATTTGTGTTCAACATGTAAGAAGTAGAAAGTACAGGTATTTGTGTTCAACATGTAAGAAGTAGAAAGTACAGGTATTTGGTTCAACATGTAAGAAGTAGAAAGTACAGGTATTTGGTTCAACATGTAAGAAGTAGAAAGTACAGGTATTTGTGTTCAACATGTAAGAAGTAGAAAGTACAGGTATTTGGTTCAACATGTAAGAAGTAGAAAGTACAGGTATTTGTGTTCAACATGTAAGAAGTAGAAAGTACAGGTATTTGTTCAACATGTAAGAAGTAGAAAGTACAGGTATTTGTGTTCAACATGTAAGAAGTAGAAAGTACAGGTATTTGTGTTCAACATGTAAGAAGTAGAAAGTACAGGTATTTGGTTCAACATGTAAGAAGTAGAAAGTACAGGTATTTGGTTCAACATGTAAGAAGTAGAAAGTACAGGTATTTGTGTTCAACATGTAAGAAGTAGAAAGTACAGGTATTTGGGTTCAACATGTAAGAAGTAGAAAGTACAGGTATTTGTGTTCAACATGTAAGAAGTAGAAAGTACAGGTATTTGTGTTCAACATGTAAGAAGTAGAAAGTACAGGTATTTGGGTTCAACATGTAAGAAGTAGAAAGTACAGGTATTTGTTCAACATGTAAGAAGTAGAAAGTAAAAAGTGGTCAGAAAAATAAGTAGTGGAGTAAATACTGATAGCAGTAACAAAGTATTTGTACTCCACTTCCTGTCAGGCACTAAACCCTCTCTACAGGTATTCTCTCTCATGTAAAACTAAAAAGGTAAAAAAGGAGCTTTAGTCGCGATTTTGCACAAATTATTCAGATAACTTTCAGGAAAGTAAAGCATAATATTTCTTGTTTGTTTGCCTATTCTTTCCCTGAAAGGGAAATTAAATATTCGACTTCCTGCTGAGATACAGGTTCAGGGACTCGCTCCCACGTGACCTGCGTGACAGCTCTGAGAGCTACGTGTTGTTTCTCTGAATGTATTCCCCTGTGTTTGCAGAGCAGAGTCTGCACTTCCTCTGGAGGGACTTCATCTCTCTGTGTGGGAAGAAGCTGTTCTACAACCCGTTCACCGGCTGGTAAGAAGGTCAACGGTCCCAGACGCACGTTTTCTATCAACAGCAGTATTATAAAGTGAGGAGGTCACGGTCCCAGACGCACGTTTCTATCAACAGCATATTATAAAGTGAGGAGGTCAACGGTCCCAGACGCACGTTTTCTATCAACAGCAGTATTATAAAGTGAGGAGGTCAACGGTCCCAGACGCACGTTTTCTATCAACAGCAGTTTTATAAAGTGAGGAGGTCAACGGTCCCAGACGCACGTTTTCTATCAACAGCAGTTTTTATAAAGTGAGGAGGTCAAACGTTGTATGCCTTCAGTGGCTGCACGCCCCTCCCTGCAGTCCTATTTTCTGTCAGGATAGTGTTGGAAAAAATTATGAGAAAAAAAGTCAAAATTCTAAAAGTCAGAATTCGAGAAAAAGTCAAAGTTTCGAGAAAAGTCCCAAAAAAGATCAAAATTCTGGAAAAAAACTTTGAAATTCTAAAAAGTCAGAATTCTGAGGATAAGGTCAAAACTGAAAGTGTGGTTTCTCTCAATGTCTTCCAGCCTGTCCCTGGAGTTCCCAGCAGGGGCGCTGTGACGCCGGGGGGGATCCTGGCGGATGAGATGGGTTTGGGAAGACTGTGGAGGTCCTGGCTCTGATCCTGATGCACAGCAGGGGGCTTCAGCTGGAGGAGAGCACCCTGCCTCAGGTGAGAGGGAACACTTCACCTTCAGTTAGCGGTCTGATCATTAGGGACGTTCTTCTGAAGGACTTTTTGTTCTTTCAGGGAAAAACTGTGAATTACTACGTCCCTCCCCCTCCTCTGGAAAGGAAGACAAGCATCATCTGCAAAACTGAAGCTCAGCCCAAACTCAAAATATCCTACCCAAGTAAATCCCTCTCTCTCTCTCACCTCTCTCACACCTCTCTCTCTCTCACCTCTCTCACACCTCTCACCTCTCTCTCTCTCTCTCTCTCTCACCTCTCTCTCTCTCTCTCTCTCTCACCTCTCTCTCTCTCACCTCTCTCTCTCTCTCTCTCACCTCTCTCACACCTCTCTCTCTCTCACCTCTCTCACACCTCTCTCTCTCTCACCTCTCTCACACCTCTCACCTCTCTCTCTCTCTCTCTCTCACCTCTCTCTCTCTCTCTCTCTCTCACCTCTCTCTCTCTCACCTCTCTCACACCTCTCTCCTCTCACCTCTCTCACACCTCTCACCTCTCTCTCTCTCTCTCTCTCTCTCACCTCTCTCACACCTCTCTCTCTCTCTCTCTCTCACCTCTCTCTCTCTCTCTCTCTCTCTCTCTCACCTCTCTCTCTCACCTCTCTCTCTCTCTCTCTCTCTCACCTCTCTCACACCTCTCTCTCTCACCTCTCTCTCTCTCAACTCTCTCTCTCTCACCTCTCTCTCTCTCTCTCACCTCTCTCTCACCTCTCTCTCACCTCTCTCTCTCACCTCTCTCACCTCTCTCTCACCTCTCTCTCACCTCTCTCTCACCTCTCTCTCTCTCTATGCGTCTCTTTGTACATGCACCTGTCTCATTGTACATGCACCTGTCTCATTGTACATGCACCTGTCTCTTTGTACATGCACCTGTCTCTTTGTACATGCACCTGTCTCATTGTACATGCACCGGTCTCTTTGTACATGCACCTGTCTCATTGTACATGCACCTGTCTCATTGTACATGCACCTGTCTCTTTGTACATGCACCTGTCTCTTTGTACATGCACCTGTCTCATTGTACATGCACCTGTCTCTTTGTACATGCACCTGTCTCTTTGTACATGCACCTGTCTCTTTGTACATGCACCTGTCTCTTTGTACATGCACCTGTCTCTTTGTACATGCACCTGTCTCTTTGTACATGCACCTGTCTCATTGTACATGCACCTGTCTCTTTGTACATGCACCTGTCTCATTGTACATGCACCTGTCTCTTTGTACATGCAACTGTCTCTTTGTACATGCACCTGTCTCATTGTATGCACCTGTCTCTTTGTACATGCACCTGTCTCTTTGTACATGCACCTGTCTCTTTGTACATGCACCTGTCTCTTTGTACATGCACCTGTCTCTTTGTACATGCACCTGTCTCTTTGTGACATGCCTCCTGTGCTTCGTGCAGCGGTGCGTGTGATGCTCCTCGCCGGGATAAAGGAGATGAAGACGGGTCGAGGCGTCTCCATTAACGCCGTCTTCTCTTACATCCGAGCGTCGTACGGCTGCGACTTCCTGAGGACCGCGGCCACGTGAAGAAGACTCTGACGAAGCTGATCGACGAAGGCCTGGTGGTTCGGGTCAAAGGTCGCGGGCTGGCCGGCTCCTTCAAGCTGGGGAAGAAGTGCAAAGAGAGCGAGAAGACGGCAGCTGCTGCGTCTGTGAGCAGAGAGACATTTAAATATGTTAGACACGTGTCTGTTCATCAGCGTGAATGTGGCTTTAGTCGTTTAGCTAAATAACCTTTTTATGATATGATTTTCTTTTGCCAGATCTCCAAAGTAACGGAGAGCACGCCGAGGAAAACGTCTCGGAGACGAGCTAAAGATAAAGCTGAGGTCGCTCTGCACAACTTTCTGCTGACGGAGGAGGAGAGAGAGGAGGAAGAGGAGGAGAAGGAGAAGAGAGAGGAGGAGGCACGTCCACGGCTCAGAGCTCAAAGTGCTGGTGAGGACGAGCAAATAGATAGATACGATAATCCTTTACTGATCAGATCCATCTGAGATGCTCCTTGCATCCCAGCAGCTCCATGTGTAACATCCCAGCAGCTCCATGTGTAACATCCCAGCAGCTCCTGAGTAACATCCCAGCAGCTCCGTGTGTAACATCACAGCAGCTCCATGAGTAACATCCCAGCAGCTCGTGTGTAACATCCCAGCAGCTCCATGTGTAACATCCCAGCAGCTCCACGTGTAACATCACAGCAGCTCCATGAGTAACATCCCAGCAGCTCCGTGTGTAACATCACAGCAGCTCCATGAGTAACATCCCAGCAGCTCCGTGTGTAACATCCCAGCAGCTCCATGTGTAACATCCCAGCAGCTCCATGTGTACATCACACATCAGCTCCATGAGTAACATCCCAGCAGCTCCGTGTGTAACATCCCAGCAGCTCCATGTGTAACATCCCAGCAGCTCCATGTGTAACATCCCAGCAGCTCCATGTGTAACATCCCAGCAGCTCCATGTGTAACATCCCAGCAGCTCCCTGTGTAACATCCCAGCAGCTCCATGAGTAACATCCCAGCAGCTCCACGTGTAACATCCCAGCAGCTCCACGTGTAACATCCCAGCAGCTCCACGTGTAACATCCCAGCAGCTCCACGTGTAACATCCCAGCAGCTCCACGTGTAACATCCCAGCAGCTCCACGTGTAACATCCCAGCAGCTCCACGTGTAAACATCCCAGCAGCTCCGTGTGTAACATCCCAGCAGCTCCGTGTGTAACATCCCAGCAGCTCCATGTGTAACATCCCAGCAGCTCCGTGTGTAACATCCCAGCAGCTCCATGTGTAACATCCCAGCAGCTCCGCGTGTAACATCCCAGCAGCTCCATGTGTACACAATCCCAGCAGCTCCATGTGTAACATCCCAGCAGCTCCACGTGTAACATCCAGCAGCTCCACGTGTAACATCCCAGCAGCTCCACGTGTAACATCCCAGCAGCTCCACGTGTAACATCCCAGCAGCTCCATGTAACATCCCAGCAGCTCCGTGTGTAACATCCCAGCAGCTCCGTGTGTAACATCCCAGCAGCTCCATGTGTAACATCCCAGCAGCTCCATGTGTAACATCACAGCAGCTCCATGAGTAACATCCCAGCAGCTCCGTGTGTAACATCCCAGCAGCTCCATGTGTAACATCCCAGCAGCTCCCTGTGTAACATCCCAGCAGCTCCATGAGTAACATCCCAGCACTCCATGAGTAACATCCCAGCAGCTCCACTGTAACATCCCAGCAGCTCCACGTGTAACATCCCAGCAGCTCCACGTGTAACATCCCAGCAGCTCCACGTGTAACATCCCAGCAGCTCCACGTGTAACATCCCAGCAGCTCCATGTGTAACATCCCAGCAGCTCCATGTGTAACATCCCAGCAGCTCCGTGTGTAACATCCCAGCAGCTCCGTGTGTAACATCCCAGCAGCTCCATGTGTAACATCCCAGCAGCTCCGTGTGTAACATCCCAGCAGCTCCATGTGTAACATCCCAGCAGCTCCGCGTGTAACATCCCAGCAGCTCCATGTGTAACATCCCAGCAGCTCCATGTGTAACATCCCAGCAGCTCCATGTGTAACATCCCAGCAGCTCCGCGTGTAACATCCCAGCAGCTCCATGTGTAACATCCCAGCAGCTCCATGTGTAACATCCCAGCAGCTCCGTGTGTAACATCCCAGCAGCTCCGTGTGTAACATCCCAGCAGCTCCATGTGTAACATCCCAGCAGCTCCGTGTGTAACATCCCAGCAGCTCCATGTAACATCCCAGCAGCTCCGCGTGTAACATCCCAGCAGCTCCATGTGTAACATCCCAGCAGCTCCATGTGTAACATCCCAGCACTCCATGTGTAACATCATCCAGCAGCTCCGCGTGTAACATCCCAGCAGCTCCATGGTGTAACATCCCAGCAGCTCCATGTGTAACATCCCAGCAGCTCCATGTGTAACATAACAGCAGGATCAGTGAGAGCTGCTCAAAGAGCCTTCAGCGTGATCTGATCTGTAGCTCTGTGTTCACTGAGAGGACTGGAGCACAGAGGATGCTTCAGGCTGACTGGAGCACAGAGGATGCTTCAGGCTGACTGGAGCACAGAGGATGCTTCAGGCTGACTGGAGCACAGAGGATGCTTCAGGCTGACTGGAGCACAGAGGATGCTTCAGGCTGACTTTAGCGATCTCCATCAGATGGTAGCAGTATCAAATACATTTTTAAATGTGCAGAAACGTCCCATTGAACACTTGAAGTGGTTTCATTTGAAAAGAAGACGCTCTGATATCTCAGTTCTTTATTTAGATGATAGTTGAGAACACTTCCCCAAGTTACAGAGATAAAGACTTGTGGTTTTGTATTTGGTATATATAGTTTGTTGTGCTAAATGTGTCTATATAGGTATATACATATTTGTATACATATTGTATTTTGTATTCAGGATTGTGGAAACGGTATTTCGATCTCTGTGTCTGTACACACAAAGACTGACAACACTTTGGTTACAGGGAGGAGAGAGGAGAGAGAGGAGGAAGCAGACTCTGAGATGAAATGTGAGGATCAGAGCGACTCCAGAACCTCCTCACAGGAAGTGGGAGATCCCCTCCTCCCCTCCCCAGACTCCCGGTTTCGAGTGCCTGTGCGGGGGGAGTCGGGGTTTTATGACGGGAAGCACCTGGTGCAGTGTCTGAGCTGCGATCTGTGGCAACACGCCCTCTGTGTGAACTACCTGGAGGAGAGCAGGAGCTCCAGACCCTTCTACTGCCCGCACTGCCTGGTGGCCGCCCCCCCCCTCTGCTCCGGGCCACGCTCATCATCTCCCCCAGCTCCATCTGCCACCAGTGGGGCGAGGAGATCCAGAGGCACGTCCACGGCTCAGAGCTCAGAGTGCTGGTGAGGACGAGCAAATACAAGATGTATAAGAAGTTTTTTTTAAATCTGCAGAAACGTTGCATTGAAACACTTAAAGGGGCTTATTTGAAGCAGCAGTAAGGGGAACCCCCCCCTTCTCATATCCTCTTTTTCTCTCATGTGCATCTTTTACAATTCTGGAAAAATTCTAAAAAAGTGAGAATTTCTCAGGAAAAAATCTAATCTAAGCAAAAAAGGCAGATTCCAGAGAAAATGTCATTTCTGGAAAAAGTCTGAAAAAAGGTCTTTATTTACCAAAATTCTGATAATTCTCTAAAGACCTTTTTTCAGACTTTTTCCAGAATGACATTTTCTCTGGAATCTGACTTTTTTTCTTAGATTTTTCACTTTTTCTAAGGATTTTGACTTTTTTTTTCATATCTGACTTTTTTTCCTAGATTTTTCACTTTCCCAAATTCTGATTATTTTTTTCTTGGAATTTTGACTTTCCTCAGAATTGACTTGGTTTTTTCAGACTATTACCAAATTCTGATAATTAAATTACAAGAAAAAATAATCTTTTGGGTTTTGGAAAAGTGAAAAATCTAGGAAAAAAAGTCAGATATGAGAAAAAGTCAAATCCTTAGAAAGTGAAAATCAGAGAAAGTGAAAAATCTGAGAGAAAGTGAAAAATCTGAGAGAACCTAAAGTGTTAAAACTGAACACTAAAGACATTTAATTTGCCTGCAAGTGTGAAACGTCTTTATTGAGAAGTGTTTTAGATCCTCCGTTCCTCCTTTAAAGTTATTATTAAACACCTGTACCCCCCCCTCAGGTGTACCAGGGGGTGAAGCGGCACGGCTTCCTGCAGCCGCGCCTCCTCGCCCAGCAGGACGTCGTCATCACTACGTACGACGTCCTGCGCTCAGAGCTGAACTACGTGGACATCCCGCACAGCAACAGTGAGGACGGGCGGCGCTTCAGGAACAGGAAGCGGTACATGGCCGTGCCCAGCCCCCTGGTGGCCGTGCAGTGGTGGCGCATCTGTCTGGACGAGGCTCAGATGGTGGAGTGTCCCACCGCCAAGGTATACAAACATATATATATAACAATATTCATCCATTAGAATGATGTCATCGTTCCTAGAACAAATGAAAAGTCTGAGAAAAAGTAAGAATTCTGAAAAAAAGTCAACACAGGACAAAGGAAATATGCTAACTAATATTACAATATTCATCCATAAGCATTACAGAATGTACCCTCCTTTAGGAACCAACTAATCTCACCTTCATATCAAATTTAAAGCATAAACATTTAACGTTTTGGTTGATTTTAAGACGGTTTAAATTTAAATCAGGGCAAAAATCAAGTCAATATTCCTAGAAGAAATTAAAAGTAAAAAATCTGAGAAAGAATTCTGAGAAAAATGTAGACAAATCTATGAAAAGTAAAAATTCTGAGGCAAAATATTTTAGAGAAATGTCAGGATTATGTTAAATACTCTTGTCAGGATTATGTTAAATACTCAGAGAACATTGGATCATTTCCATTCAACAATAATCAATTAAAAACAGAGAAATAGGCGTCTTATTTCCCTCTGTTCTCTCTCAGCTCTTCGGTCGTTTTCCCTTCTCTAAAGCAGATGAATCTCTGGATATAACAGCGTGTGTTTTCCCCGTCAGGCTGCAGAGATGGCCCTCCGTCTGTCCTCAGTGAACCGCTGGTGTGTGAGCGGCACGCCTGTGCAGAGAGGACTGGAGGGTAAAGAATCATCATTATTATTACAGAAAAAAATATAAAAATGTAGTAAAAATGAATATATTTTTTAAACACTTGTGTAAATTAGAGATGTCTTATAATAAGCTTTAAAGGTCCCATGGCCATTTCTACTGATCATAGTTCCATTGTTGAGGTCTACTAGAATAGATTCACATTGTTCAATGTTCCAAACTCACATTGGTTTCTCATACAGCATCTCTGTATAGTATGTGTATTCACTCTCTGTCCTACACGCCTTGTTGGAGCTCCTGCCCCCCCCCCCCCCCTCCCTGTGAGCCCACTGTGCTCTGATTGGTCAGCTCGCCCACTCTGTTCTGATGAGTCCACCACCGTTACAGCTGAACATCAGTGATTATGTGTTACAATGGCGTTTGTTAGCAACCAGGAAATGACACCAGTAATGACAAACAGATGAGAATGCTGCGTGGGGTCTGGGTGCCGTGTTTGGGGGACGTTGGGGGCTCGCTGCTCCGCCCTTTGAGCTCGAGGAGCGGACAGTGTGAGCTGGCTTACTGGTGTCATTTCCTGGTTGCTGCGTGGGTCTGCGAGACACAGCGAAACCCAGCCCGAGCACACACACACACCCGCAGCCTGGCTGTGAGTGTTTGTGTGTGCTCACACAGACAGCGATTGGTCCATTTGGGTATGGTCATGTCACTATTCCCAGGAAGAAACAAATGGAAATGAGAGATCTCCAGCGAGGCGTTCTGGGCAGCAGAGACAGGTCTTCTCTGTGTTAGAGTTTTACTCTCTACAGGGTGTACTTTGAGGGTTTGTGACTCTGCAGACCGTTTACATGCAGAACTACAGAACACAAGGGACGGTAATAACCAGAAAAGCACGACATGGGACCTTTAACATAATGGTTCATATATTATTATAACATGATACAAGTGCACATTTCATTACATCATAATGAGAAAAAAAAGTCTTATTCTGAGAAAGAAAAAATAAACATTACGAAAAAAACTCAAAACTTATGAGATAGAAATAAGTAAAAATTATGAGACATTTGAACCAGACCTGTACGGCCTGGTTCTGGTTCTGGGCGTGGATCCTTCGAGAAATGTCAGAATTCTGTTATATACTTACAAAAGTAGAAATTCTGAGAAAAATAACACGGAAAAAAGTGAAAATGCTGAGAGATAATAATTTGTTGCTCGAGGCTTTAATAAAGGTGTTCACGTTAAATCCCTGACTCAAAATGTCAAACGAAATCTCTGTGTATCTAAATGTGTCCCTGTGGTTCTGCTCAGACCTGTACGGCCTGGTTCTGTTCCTGGGTGTGGATCCGTTCTGGGTGAAGCACTGGTGGCTGCAGATTCTCTACAGGCCGTTCAGACGAGGAAACACGGCGCCGCTCTACAGAGTCATCGCTCAGATCCTCTGGAGGTCCGCCAAGAAGGACGTCATCGATCAGGTAGAAACAGGAAACATAACAACAGGGTTCTTCTTTATTAGTTATGTTATCACATTCCCCTTTACATCCAATAGTACTCCAATTTAGAAAATAAAAAATTAAACAAATGTAAAAATTATGAGAAAAAAGTAAATTCTGAGAAAAAGGTAAAAATCTGAGAAAAAGGTAAAAATCTGAGAAAAAGGTAAAAATCTGAGAAAAATGTAAAATCTGAGAAAAATGTAAAAATCTGAGAAAAATGTAAAAATCTGAGAAAAAGGTAAAAATCTGAGAAAAAGGTAAAAATCTGAGAAAAAGGTAAACATTTGAGAAAAATGTAAAAATCTGAGAAAAAAGGTAAACATTTGAGAAAATGTAAAAATCTGAGAAAAGGTAACATTTGAGAAAAATGTAAAAATCTGAGAAAAAGGTAAACATTTGAGAAAAATGTAAAAATCTGAGAAAAAGGTAAACATTTGAGAAAAAGGTAAAAAATCTGAGAAAAATGTAAAAATCTGAGAAAAAGGTAAAAATCTGAGGAACATTTTGACAAATCTATGTCTATCTAAATCTATACCTGTCGTTCTGCTCAGATCTGAACCACTTTATTAGTTATTTTCTCACATTCCCCTTTACATCCAATAGTCCTCCATGTTAGAGGAATAGGGGGGTCACAACATGTAGAAGGTCTCAGATCCTAAGAAGTCAACATGAGAATATGAAAAACTCAATGTATAGAAATCAAATCAATTATAACTGAGGACGTAAATAGGTATAACACAAATAAAATAAAAGATGGGTTTATATATAAGGTCATCCTACATATTAGAATAATACAGTCCAATATACTTAGGACATTAGATCCATATACCAGAACATTTCAAAAATAAAAATTCCTCATTTTAAAGAAGCCAAATTATATTATTTTCGGGTGTCACACAGTTCCTTTTTTTATGAATAACAGGTTTTTAATTCTGATAACAAGTGTTTTTTAAAAGCTCTCCTATCATGCTATTTTTAGTCACATGTGACCCGCTCTATGGAAATCAGTCGGAAGTCTCAACGGCTCATTTAAAAATAAACGTGGATTTGCGTAAAAAAATTGTTTTCGGGGTTCGGGTGTTTTGTTTGATTTTAAACAAACAAAGTCTTGGCTTTCAGAATATGAAACTTTCATTTCCAAAATCCCACGATAAATACATTGAAGCTTGTGAAGGGAAGATGACACCTCTCACTCGCGCCCTGCTGTTCCACACGCCGCCCCCCTCCCTCCCGCTGACATTATGAATGTAAGGCGTATAGTAATCATAGATAACACGGCAGGGTCCGTGACAGTTTGTTTTCATCTATCTGATTTCAATTAAACAAAGTCTTGGCTTTCAGAATATTAAACTTGTTTCGGCAAATTCAGATGATAAATACAACTTTGAAGCTTGTAGACATAATTACAAGCGGAGAACGGAGTAACTTGACGTCACAGCAGGCATAACAACAGCCGGTGTTTCTCCTGAGTGATTTCCCCGGGAAACAAACACAATACACAAACGCAAAAATACACAAACACACACACACGTATACACACACACACACACACACACACACACACACACACACACACACACACACACACACACACACACACACACACACGTATACCCACACACACACACACACACACACACACACACACACACACACACACACACACACACACACACACACACACACACACACTCGTAAGCTTCCCCCAGACCAGTAATCCAAACGAAAATATCTTCCCTCCGTACTTTTTTGTTGTTGATCATTTGCTAATAACCATCAGATCGATGGATTCCAGAGAAGAGGAAACTTTGAAGGCCTTTTTCTCAAAATGATGACTCAGTGACAGTCATTATATCATGTGACATATTTCGCTTAATATTCGGAGTACAACAACAATCCTGATATCATTAGAAAGCTAGGAATCTCCTCTTTCCAACAGTGTATACAACTCAAAATGTGTCTTCGGGTCAATGCGACTGATTTCGACAGAGCCGGTCACATATATTATTAATATCAGATATATAAAAACATGTCTATGATGTGTTTTGCTCAAAATACTAAACAGATCATGCATTTTAGAAATCCCTCTGTTCCAGCTGTTACTAAAGTGCTGATTCTGGATCAGTAGCTTTAAAAAATAAATAAAGACGAGATCTCATTCAGGAGAAACTCAGCTGAATGCTCTCGTGATTAAACGCCATATTATGTTCCAAAAAACACAAAAGAGGTAACTGCCTTGCTCAAGGGCACCACGGCAGGGCAGGAGGTGAACTGGGACCTCTCCAAGTAGAAGTCCACACTCCATATTTAGGTCTGTTCGGGGACTTGAACCGGCGACCCTACGGCTCACAGTCCTAGCCCCTACTGACTGAGACCCTGCCGGACTAAGATGATGCATTGTCTAAAAACAAGAGCCTATGTCTCACTGCAGTGTTACCTCTGAAGTATCATGTCTTCTATCAGAGACATGTTCTATAGACATGAGACACAGATACTGGGCATCTAGAGGTTTTCTAGAGTAGAGACCTTTAACTATTTCTCCATGTGCTCTCAACAGATCCAGATCCCCCCCCAGACGGAGGAGGTTCATTGGCTGAACTTCTCCCCGGTGGAGGGTCACTTCTACCACCGGCAGCACGAGGTGTGTTCCCATGATGCACTGCTGCAGCTCAGGAAGGTCTCTGATTGGAGCCTGAAGCTGGGCAGTCTGGACCGGCGCAGCGTTCAGAACATCCTGAACCCGCTGCTGAGGCTGAGGCAGGCGTGCTGCCACCCGCAGGCCGTCAGGGGCGAGTTCCTGCCGCTGCAGAAGAGGTGAGGGGGGGGGGGGCACTCAGGGGTATATATAAACATAAATAAGACAAATGAGAGAAATAATGACTACTAAAACTACTACAAAAACATGCAAAGCAACTGCAGAGACAAATAACTGCTTTAAGACACACACAACAACCCCAAGAAACATCCTAAAAAAACTTGAAGATTACAAGAACTAAAACAATCATGCAACATGACGCAATTGCAGAGACCTTATAAATAATAATGCAAAAAGGGAAACACCACGGACTCGTTTAGACACAAATAAGACCAAGAACGACAACAACATGCAAAGCAACCAAGAGTAGAGATGGGTATCGTCTGAAATGTATCGATCCGGTTCTTATCGATTCCGGTTCTTATCGATTCCCCGTTTCGATTCCAAAATTGTAAAAGAAAGAGGTCAAACGTTTAGATAGAATATCTTTATTCTTTTAAGCTTTAACTGACATTTTTACAAATAAAAATATACATGCAATACAAATGTATTGCACAATAGCTGTGCCCTATTTGAACTGAGCTATGCCTGTGGCAAGCGATCAACAGGCATTACACTGTGCCTAGTCTTTTTCTTTATTAGTGTTTAGCCTCACTTTAGAGCGTTTACCGCGACCCGTCTTTGACGTTATGAAGTGACTGAGCTCGTGAACTGTCTACGGGAGGGCGGGGGGAGCAGCTCGCTGCGGGCACCTGTGTACCTCTGTCGCCTGTCAGCGCAACTTACATGATGCCGTTTTAAAAAATGAAGGGCGGTGCCGGCCGCCAGCGAACCGAGCCGGCCCCAACGGCCCGCTGACGACCGGCCGTTCTGTGATTCTCCAGAACACACAGATGGCCAGTCCCCGTATTCCCGGGTCACCGCGGCGCAGACGGACCCGGTGGAATAAAGGGTCTACCGCGTTTAGGAACCGTTAAGCAGAACCGAAATTGTGTATTTTGTATGGGTACCCGGTACCCGGCATTTTCTTATCGGTTCTCATCTGGACCGAGTTTCGGTTCCCAACCCTAGAGACATACAAATGACTGCTTTAGGAAAGAAACGACCACAAAGAGAAGCAACACGGTCATGCTACTTTACATAAAAAAATATATGGTATGTAAACCATGTAAAACAATGTAAAACAATGTAAAACCATGTAAAACCATGTAAAACAATGTAAAACAATGTAAAACAATGTAAAACAATGTGAAACAATGTGAAACAATGTAAACCATTTAAAACCATGTAAAACATGTAAAACAACAAACGTAATTTAAAAGGAACATAACACAATGACACAAATACAGTTAGAGTACATAACATTCCATAAAAGGAAGGGTCCATGAGGATGTTTATAAAAGGGGCTTTAAAACCAGTCCTAACTGTACGCTGTACCAAAGAGAAAGTCTTTAACCTACTCTTAAATGTGAGCACACCGTCTGCCTCCCTGATCGTCACTGGAAGTTGGCTCCAGAGGAACGGGGCTTGGTAGCCTAAAGCTCTGCACCTGACCTTTTTTGTGGACTCTGGGATCTGAATGCCCTAGAGGGCAATAGGAGATGAAAAGATCCTGTAGGTAGATGGTCCCTGACCATTGAGCGCTTTGTATGTGAGTAAAGTATTTAAAAATCAATCCTGGACTGAACTGGGAGCCGGTGCAAAGCTGCTAAAACAGGAGTGATGTGGTCCATCTTCTTCCTGTTCAAACCCGTGCTGCAGCATGTTGTATGAAGGCTCTTTAATGATGAGCTGGGACAGCCTGATGAAAGGGAATTGCAATAATCCAGCCTGGAGGTGATGAAAGCATGGATTAGTGTTTCTGCATTGTTGAGATTTAGGATGTGCCTGATCTTTGCAATATTCCGTAGATGGAAGCAGGCAGTCCTTGAAATGTGCTTTATATGGGATTTAAAAGACAAAACCTCGTCAAAGATAACACCAAGATGTTTCACCGTGGAGCTGGAGGTCAGGGTAACACCATCTGAAGAGATGATGTTGTTGGACAGTTTGTACCCAAGGTGCTGGGGGCCTAGTATAGTGACTTCTGTTTTGTCAGAGTGTAATAATAGAAAGTTGCTGAGATAATAACTTCAGAAATATAACACAAAAACCACTAACACTAGACATAAATTAGACTCAGAAGGACCTCGATAACTGCCAAAACATGGAAAACAACCACAACATGACTCACAAAACGACTATAACAACATGCAAAGCAACTGCAGAAAGTGGGAAACAACCAGAAAAAAGAACCCAAATTGGATCAAATTAGACAAAAATAACAACAAAGAAACAAAAGGTGCAAAATAAAGACTCGGAAAAGGAGCAAAACACCCCAGAATACACACAAAGACACACAAAGACACACAAAGACACACAAAGACACACAAAGAGACACACAGACAGGATTAACACCCATCACTGCTGAGAGGTTTCATCGTGAGGCAGCTGCAGCGCTGAGCTGATGGAGAAGGGTCTCACACACCTCTCTGCTCATTGAGTTTATTTAAAGTTCTTGTTGGAGGGTGTGTTAAGTGTGTGTGTGGTGTGTGTGTGTGTGTGTGTGTGTGTGTGTTGTGTGTGTGTGTGTGTGTGTGTGTGTGTGTGTGTGTGTGTGTGTGTGTGTGGGTGTGTGTGTGTGTTGTGTGTGTGTGTGTGTGTGTGGTGTGTGTGTGTGTGTGTGTGCAATTGCGTTGCATGTTGCATACTCGTTGTTGTTTCTCTTTGATATCTGTTATATTCGACCTGTTTCTATTCCCTTTATCATGATGTTTACCCCCTCTTTCCTTCAGGCAGAGCAGCTGAGACAGCATTATATGACTAAATACGACTCTGAGGTTTCCGACGCTCTGCAGGCGCTGCAGCGGTTCTGCAGAGCATCAAGGAGCTGAGACGCAAAGTGAGAGATCATTCATATTACAGCTGATCATCTGCTCAGTGTTTATACAGGATAATACATACTATTGGGTTGTTTAGGAGGGACAGGTTTTAGGATGTTTTTAATTGTTTAAGTTTGATTTTCTATTAAAGGTCCCATGTCATGCTTTTCTGGTTATCACCCGTCCCCTTGTGTTATGAAGGTTTTTCTGCATGTAAACGCTCTGCAGAGTCACACACCCTCAAAGTGACCCTGTAGCTAGTGGAGCCTCGCAGATGGGGGTGCTGCAGCCCCCTCAGCACCCCCCCTTCCCGAGTCCATTCGCGATGTCTCGTTGTCTCGCAGACCCCACGCAGCAACCAGGAAACGACACCAGTAACCCAGCTCACACTGTCCGCTCCTCGAGCCTCAAAGGGCGGAGCAGCGAGCCCCCAGACGTCCCCCCAACACGGCCCCCAGACCCACGCAGCATTCTCATCTGTTTGTCATTACTGGTGTCATTTCCTGGTTGCTAACAAACGCCATTGTAACACATAATCACTGATGTTCAGCTGTAACGGTGGTGGACTCATCAGAACAGAGTGGGCGAGCTGACCAATCAGAGCACAGTGGGCTCACAGGGAGGGGGGGGCAGGAGCTCCAACAAGCGTGTAGGACAGAGAGTGAATACACATACTATACAGAGATGCTGTATGAGAAACCAATGTGAGTTTGGAACATTGAACAATGTACATCTATTCTAGTTGAGCTCAACGATGGAACTATGATCAGTAGAAATGGCCATGAGACATGGGACCTTTAAAGCCACTTGTAACTAAATAAAAACACAGAATTTACGCGCAATTAAAAAAAATAATAATAATTAAATCAATTAACAAATAAATAAAATAAATACATAAATGTTTTTAAGAAAGAATAAAAAATAAATATATAAAAATAAATAAAAATAAATAAATACATATTTTACCAATTATTTTTAGATTTTAAATGCAACGCGAGACAGGAAAGCATCTCTCTTTATCTCATCATTAGTAATAACGCTGTACCTATGGCCGTCTTTTCTCCTCCTCTTGTTACCTGTGCTCCAGGTGAAGCTGAACTCCCCCTGGTGGCTGGAGGTGGTGCAGCGGGCGGTTCGATGCTCCACTGACGACGAGCTGGTTTCTCGTATCAAGAACGATCTGACGTCGAGCTACAAGCAGCAGGCCAGCAAACTCAGCATGGCAGACAAGTACACTGATCAATAATATATATTATAAACACATAGGTATTAGCTAGCCTCACATACTTTGCACCGCCACACACCACAGCAGTGTAAACGTACCTGGGCCTAAACCTGATCCTGGATATTAACCCCCGTCCTCCTTCAGGTTCAGGGACGCTGTGGGTCTGCAGCTCCTCCTCACCTCTCAGATTGAGGACCTGACGAAGAGCCAGAAGACGGTTCAGGACGCCGTGAAGAAGCTGGAGGGCCCGGCGTCACGAGAGGTCATCGAGGAGGTCACCCTCTGCCACCTGAGACCCCAGAGACTACCTCTAAACAAGTACTACAGTATAACACACCTTTTATAATCTAAAATACAAGAAATAATTACTTTATTCATCCAGCGGGGAATTGGGTTAGTAAACTCAACGTAAACACTACAATTGTGTCAAGAAATAACTCAATAACACAATTTACAATTTACAAACCGATTTACTGAATTGCAGGTTAAGACCATCTGATATATCCTATATAATAACACATTATTCATCCAGGGGGCTTCATGACTGTAACTGATCTCTCTCTCTGTATTATAGTTGTGTTTTCTGCAAGGCCGATGTACTCTTCACCGACTACGAGTCCAAGCTGTTTTCACACACGTAAGTAGAGAATCTTTTTTGTTTTTGTATATATATATTTCTTGTTAAACATTTATTCTAATTCTTACATTTTTTGTTATTATTAATTTATTTGTTCTTGCTTTTTCGAAAATGTATATTTCTTGTTTCTCATTTTATTGACTTTTTAAACATTTATACTTATTTATTGAATTTAGAATATGTGACCGGCTCCATCGAAATCAGTCGCATTGACCTGAAGACACATTTTGAGTTGTCTACACTGTTGGAAAGAGGAGATTCCAGCTTTCTAATGATATCAGGATTGTTTTTGTACTCAAAATATGTCACATGACATAATGACTGTCACGAGACGTCATTTTGAGAAAAAGCCGTTTCCTCTTCTCTGGAATCCATCGATCTGATTGGTTATTAGCAAATGATCAAAAATACTACGGAGGGAAGATATTTTCGTTTGGATTACTGGCCTGGGGATCGCGTGTGTGTGTGTGTGTGTGTGTGTGTGTGTGTGTGTGTGTGTGTGTGTGTGTGTGTGTGTGTGTGTGTGTGTGTGTGTGTGTGTGTGTGTGTGTGTGTGTGTGTGTGTGTGTGTGTGTGGTGTGTGTGTGTGTGTGTGTGTGTGTGTGTGTGTGTGTGTGTGTGTGTGTGTGTGTGTGTGTGTGTGTGTGTGTGTGTGTGTGTGTGTGTGTGTGTGTGTGTGTGTGTGTGTGGTGTGTGTGTGTGTGTGTGTGTGTGTGTGTGTGTGTGTGCCGGAGGGAGGGGGGGCGGCGTGCGGAACAGCAGAGTGCGAGTGAGAGCTGTCATCTTCCCTTTACAAGCTTCAATGTATTTATCGTGAGATTTTGGAAATGAAAGTTTCATATTCTGAAATCAGAATACAAAGATATTTAAATCAAACAAACACCCGAACCCCGAAAAACTATTTTTTACGCAAATCCACGTTTATTTTGAAATGAGCCGTTGAGACTCCCGATGATTTCCATAGAGGGGTCACATATTCTCTTAAACAGTTTTATTATAATTCTTTATTTGTTCTTGCTTTTTCGTAATGAATTTTTCAAATGTTTTAAAATATTCCAACATTTTTTTGTAAATGTATATATGTCTTGTAAATTATTTATTTTTATTTAATTGGATTTATAATATTCTTAGAAACATTAATTCTATATTTTTTCTTACTTTTTTGATTATTTAAATTTCTAGTTGAACATTTTTAAATCCCATTTTATTGACTTTAAAAAATGTATTTCTTAATCTTTTTAAAATATTCCGATATTTTTTTAATTTGATTTGTATATTTATATTTCTCATTTAAATATATATTTTAACAGTTTAACAATAGTTTTACATTTTAATTAGATATGTCTTTTATGCATGTACCAAAACTTAGTCCTTGTTTGTGTCAAACTATTTTTTGATTTATTATTATATATTAATTTAATTGCATGAAAAAACTACCCGTGATTTAACGATGATTTCCCCCTCAGGGTGAAGGGTCAGACGGCGATCTTCGAGGAGATGATCGAGGACCAGGAGGGGGGTCTGATGGACGACCGGCTGCCCACCACCAGCAGAGGATTGTGGGCCACCAGCGAGACGGAGAGAAAGCCTGAAGGCAATCCTCGCCTTCGCCAAACTGAAGCGCCTCGATAACGATCTGCTGGAGGAAGGAAACACCTTCATGGAGCT
>JAAOOA010000200.1:917527-1035027 GCA_012861695.1 Trematomus loennbergii
ATTTGGATTTTATTTACATGTATATGAAACGGAACACATTTGTGTGTGCATTGAAAAACACAAGTGTGGATCCGGAAATACAAGTGTGAATCCTTTTGCGGATCATGAAATACAAGTGTGAATCCTTCTGTGTGCATGTGTGTATTATGAGACTGTTCTGAGCCCATAACACACTGTCTATTCCCTGCATCCACTACTCTAGGTTGGGTATACCACTTACGAAAAAACGTATTTAAGGACATTTTCACATATTTACTTCTGAGTAGGCCGGACAGGTTTTCTCCAAAGCAATACTTTTGGGGATAAACACTGAATATGTTGATCAGATTCCTTCTGGATTAAAACCGTAATTATTTTGTTTTATTTATTGAATCTAAATCTGCAAAGTAATTAGCTTCCAAAGACCAGTGGAGTAAAACGAACAAGCTTTGAAAAAAGGAAATATTTAGGTACGAGGTCCTACGTGCAGACTGGCTTTTTTTAAACGTATTCACGGCTAAAACCACTTGCTAACATGTGCACAATGACTACAAAGAGACACAAAAGGACTACAAAGAGACACTAAAGAACTACAAAGAGACACTAAAGAACTACAAAGAGACACTAAAGAACTACAAAGAGACACTAAAGAACTACAAAGAGACACTAAAGGACTACAAAGAGACACTAAAGAACTACAAAGAGACACTAAAGAACTACAAAGAGACACTAAAGAACTACAAAGAGACACTAAAGAACTACAAAGAGACACTAAAGGACTACAAAGAGACACTAAAGAACTACAAAGAGACACTAAAGAACTACAAAGAGACACTAATGAACTACAAAGAGACACTAAAGAACTACAAAGAGACACTAAAGAACTACAAAGAGACACTAAAGAACTTCAAAGAGACACTAAAGAACTACAAAGAGACACTAAAGAACTACAAAGAGACACTAAAGGACTACAAAGAGACACTAATGAACTACAAAGAGACACTAAAGGACTACAGAGAGACACTAAAGGACTACAAAGAGACACTAAAGGACTACAGAGAGACACTAATGAACTACAAAGAGACACTAAAGGACTACAAAGAGACACTAAAGGACTACAAAGAGACACTAATGAACTACAAAGAGACACTAAAGGACTACAAAGAGACACTAATGAACTACAAAGAGACACTAAAGGACTACAGAGAGACACTAATGAACTACAAAGAGACACTAAAGGACTACAGAGAGACACTAAAGGACTACAAAGAGACACTAAAGGACTACAAAGAGACACTAAAGGACTACAAAGAGACACTAAAGGACTACAAAGAGACACTAAAGGACTTCAAAGAGACACTAAAGGACTACAAAGAGACACTAAAGAACTCAAAGAGACACTAAAGAACTACAAAGAGACACTAAAGAACTACAAAGAGACACTAATGAACTACAAAGAGACACTAATGAACTACAAAGAGACACTAAAGAACTACAAAGAGACAAAAAAGACTACAAAGAGACACTAAAGGACTACAAAGAGACACTAAAGGACTTCAAAGAGACACTAAAGGACTACAAAGAGACACTAAAGGACTACAAAGAGACACAAAAGGACTTCAAAGAGACACTAAAGGACTACAAAGAGACACTAAAGGACTACAAAGAGACACTAAAGAACTACAAAGAGACACTAAAGGACTATAAAGAGACACAAAAGGACTACAAAGAGACACTAAAGGACTACAAAGAGACACTAAAGGACTACAAAGAGACACAAAAGGACTTCAAAGAGACACTAAAGGACTACAAAGAGACACAAAAGGACTACAAAGAGACACTAAAGGACTACAAAGAGACACTAAAGAACTACAAAGAGACACTAAAGAACTACAAAGAGACACAAAAGGACTACAAAGAGACACTAAAGGACTACAAAGAGACACTAAAGACTACAAAGAGACACAAAAGGACTTCAAAGAGACACTAAAGGACTACAAAGAGACACAAAAGGACTACAAAGAGACACTAAAGGACTACAAAGAGACACTAAAGGACTACAAAGAGACACAAAAGAACTACAAAGAGACACTAAAGAACTACAAAGAGACACAAAAGGACTTCAAAGAGACACTAAAGGACTACAAAGAGACACTAAAGAACTACAAAGAGACACTAAAGGACTTCAAAGAGAGAACAAACAACCAAAAAAAGACAAGGAAATAAAAAGAATACTAAAACTAATTCTGCACATGCCTGAAATCCCGTGTATAACGTGTGCATTGACTCTCATTCTGCAGGACAATCTGTGCTCCTTTAAATACGAGGAGCAGATCAACATCCTGCTGCTGCCTCTGCACACCGGCTCTAACGGTCTGAACATCATCGAGGCGACCCACGTTCTGCTGGTGGAGCCGATCCTCAACCCGGCCCACGAGCTGCAGGCCATCGGGAGGGTGCACCGCATCGGCAGACCAAGTGAGTGCAGAAGGGAAAATATATAGGAGCAGGAGCTCTTCAGGAAGTTTAGACCCTCATCTGGTGTGAGCATGTTGGGTAGGAGTCTAGACCCTCATCTGGTGTGAGCATGTTGGGTAGGAGTCTAGACCCTCATCTGGTGTGAGCATGTTGGGTAGGAGTCAAGACCCTCATCTGGTGTGAGCATGTTGGGTAGGAGTCCAGACCCTCATCTGGTGTGAGCATGTTGGGTAGGAGTCTAGACCCTCATCTGGTGTGAGCATGTTGGGTAGGAGTCTAGACCCTCATCTGGTGTGAGCATGTTGGGTAGGAGTCCAGACCCTCATCTGGTGTGAGCATGTTGGGTAGGAGTCCAGACCCTCATCTGGTGTGAGCATGTTGGGTAGGAGTCCAGACCCTCATCTGGTGTGAGCATGTTGGGTAGGAGTCCAGACCCTCATCTGGTGTGAGCATGTTGGGTAGGAGTCTAGACCCTCATCTGGTGTGAGCATGTTGGGTAGGAGTCTAGACCCTCATCTGGTGTGAGCATGTTGGGTAGGAGTCTAGACCCTCATCTGGTGTGAGCATGTTGGGTAGGAGTCAAGACCCTCATCTGGTGTGAGCATGTTGGGTAGGAGTCTAGACCCTCATCTGTGTGAGCATGTTGGGTAGGAGTCCAGACCCTCATCTGGTGTGAGCATGTTGGGTAGGAGTCCAGACCCTCATCTGGTGTGAGCATGTTGGGTAGGAGTCCAGACCCTCATCTGGTGTGAGCATGTTGGGTAGGAGTCTAGACCCTCATCTGGTGTGAGCATGTTGGGTAGGAGTCTAGACCCTCATCTGGTGTGAGCATGTTGGGTAGGAGTCCAGACCCTCATCTGGTGTGAGCATGTTGGGTAGGAGTCCAGACCCTCATCTGGTGTGAGCATGTTGGGTAGGAGTCTAGACCCTCATCTGGTGTGAGCATGTTGGGTAGGAGTCCAGACCCTCATCTGGTGTGAGCATGTTGGGTAGGAGTCCAGACCCTCATCTGGTGTGAGCATGTTGGGTAGGAGTCCAGACCCTCATCTGGTGTGAGCATGTTGGGTAGGAGTCCAGACCCTCATCTGGTGTGAGCATGTTGGGTAGGAGTCGAGACCCTCATCTGGTGTGAGCATGTTGGGTAGGAGTCTAGACCCTCATCTGGTGTGAGCATGTTGGGTAGGAGTCTAGACCCTCATCTGGTGTGAGCATGTTGGGTAGGAGTCTAGACCCTCATCTGGTGTGAGCATGTTGGGTAGGAGTCCAGACCCTCATCTGGTGTGAGCATGTTGGGTAGGAGTCTAGACCCTCATCTGGTGTGAGCATGTTGGGTAGGAGTCTAGACCCTCATCTGGTGTGAGCATGTTGGGTAGGAGTCTAGACCCTCATCTGGTGTGAGCATGTTGGGTAGGAGTCAAGACCCTCATCTGGTGTGAGCATGTTGGGTAGGAGTCTAGACCCTCATCTGGTGTGAGCATGTTGGGTAGGAGTCTAGACCCTCATCTGGTGTGAGCATGTTGGGTAGGAGTCTAGACCCTCATCTGGTGTGAGCATGTTGGGTAGGAGTCTAGACCCTAATCTGGTGTGAGCATGTTGGTAGGAGTCCAGACCCTCATCTGGTGTGAGCATGTTGGGTAGGAGTCTAGACCCTCATCTGGTGTGAGCATGTTGGGTAGGAGTCCAGACCCTCATCTGGTGTGAGCATGTTGGGTAGGAGTCCAGGCCCTCATCTGGTGTGAGCATGTTGGGTAGGAGTCCAGACCCTCATGGTGTGAGCATGTTGGGTAGGAGTCTAGACCCTAATCTGGTGTGAGCATGTTGGGTAGGAGTCCAGACCCTCATCTGGTGTGAGCATGTTGGGTAGGAGTCTAGACCCTCATCTGGTGTGAGCATGTTGGGTAGGAGTCTAGACCCTCATCTGGTGTGAGCATGTTGGGTAGGAGTCCAGACCCTCATCTGGTGTGAGCATGTTGGGTAGGAGTCTAGACCCTCATCTGGTGTGAGCATGTTGGGTAGGAGTCCAGACCCTCATCTGGTGTGAGCATGTTGGGTAGGAGTCTAGACCCTCATCTGGTGTGAGCATGTTGGGTAGGAGTCCAGACCCTCATCTGGTGTGAGCATGTTGGGTAGGAGTCTAGACCCTCATCTGGTGTGAGCATGTTGGGTAGGAGTCTAGACCCTCATCTGGTGTGAGCATGTTGGGTAATAGTAATATAGTAATATAAGGAGTCCAGACCCTCATCTGGTGTCCAGACCCTCATCTGGTGTGAGCATGTTGGGTAGGAGTCTAGACCCTCATCTGGTGTGAGCATGTTGGGTAATAGTAATATAGTAATATAAGGAGTTCAGACCCTCATCTGGTGTCCAGACCCTCATCTGGTGTGAGCATGTTGGGTAGGAGTCCAGACCCTCATCTGGTGTGAGCATGTTGGGTAGGAGTCCAGACCCTCATCTGTGTCCAGACCCTCATCTGGTGTCCAGACCCTCATCTGGTGTGAGCATGTTGGGTAGGAGTCCAGACCCTCATCTGGTGTCCAGACCCTCATCTGGTGTCCAGACCCTCATCTGGTGTGAGCATGTTGGGTAGGAGTCCAGACCCTCATCTGGTGTCCAGACCCTCATCTGGTGTCCAGACCCTCATCTGGTGTGAGCATGTTGGGTAGGAGTCCAGACCCTCATCTGGTGTCCAGACCCTCATCTGGTGTCCAGACCCTCATCTGGTGTGAGCATGTTGGGTAGGAGTCTAGACCCTCATCTGGTGTCCAGACCCTCATCTGGTGTCCAGACCCTCATCTGGTGTGAGCATGTTGGGTAGGAGTCCAGACCCTCATCTGGTGTCCAGACCCTCATCTGGTGTCCAGACCCTCATCTGGTGTGAGCATGTTGGGTAGGAGTCTAGACCCTCATCTGGTGTCCAGACCCTCATCTGGTGTCCAGACCCTCATCTGGTGTCCAGACCCTCATCTGGTGTGAGCATGTTGGGTAGGAGTCCAGATGTGTGATTGAAGCTGTTGTTTTCTGTCCATCAGGCCGACGTTTGTCCACAGATTCCTCATTAAATCCACCATTGAAGAGAGGATGCAGGCGATGATGAAGACAGCAGAGAAAAGGTGAATAAGTTACAAAATAAAGTCAATTATTAACTTACTGTGACCTCATTATTATCACACTAGCTTCTCCTCACATGGGCTAACCAAAGACTTTATTTATACCGAAGGAAACTCTTGCAACCCAGTCTCACGGCATTTCGTGTAATAGTCACGAAATAAATGTAATCTCTTGATTCGTGTTCACCAACATGATTTCCCCATTTTTTCGTGTCACACAGAACGATTTTAAAAGCAATGTATTTCTATTGGTAGTATGTTTCGTGCCTGCAACACATCTTTTTGTCCGGTCGGGTCTTGGAAGACCGGAAGCTGTGTGGTTCAAAAACATTGCCTTACTCAATATCAAGCACGATTATTGTTTTTATTTTAAATTGTATAATGTCGGACTTTTTTTGCCGTCCGTGAGGAAAATAAATGGCTCAGAGCCTCAAAATACTGAAATCTGTATTTTTGTAATCTTTCTAATTTGTTATTATTTGGTGCAGGCACGAAACACACTACCAATATAAATACATTGCTTCTAAAATCGTTCTGTGTGACACGAAAAAAATGGGGAAATCATGTTGGTGAACACGAATCAATAGATTAATTTTGCGACTATAACACAAAATGCCGTGAGACTGGGTTAACTCTTGTGCCAGAGTTACAGAAGTTTACAGTAAACATACTAATAAACTAACAGTCATTGGCGCTGGGACTATCTCACCCGGGCATTCCACGCCCACTCGGTGCCACTAGTAAATTGTCAACGGGGGTGCTAGTGACTTATCCGACCGGCCCACATCGTCCGGCCGGCCCACTTCGTACCGGCTCATCGGGATTCGTCCCGAATTTGCACTGCTAACAGTGCAAATTAAACTACAAACTAGCTTCTCAACATGGCTAACAACAGACTAGCTAACAATAGATAAGCATCTCCTAACCATAGCTAACAACAGACTAGCTAACAACAGACTAGCTAACAATAGATAAGCATCTCCTAACCATAGCTAACAACAGACTAGCTAACAATAGATAAGCATCTCCTAACCATAGCTAACAACAGACTAGCTAACAACAGACTAGCTAACAATAGATAAGCATCTCCTAACCATAGCTAACAACAGACTAGCTAACAACAGACTAGCCTCTACTAACGATAGTAAAAACAGACTAGCTTATTTTTACTGTAGGTAATAACAGACTAGCTAACAACAGACTAGCTAACAACAGACTAGCTAACAACAGACTTGCTAAAAAACAGACTAGCTAAAAGCTAAAAAACAGACTAGCTAACAACAGACTAGCTAAAAAACAGACTAGCTAAAAGCTAAAAAACAGACTAGCTAACAACAGACTAGCTAAAAAACAGACTAGCTAAAAGCTAAAAAACAGACTAGCTAACAACAGACTAGCTAAAAAACAGACTAGCTAAAAGCTAAAAACAGACTAGCTAACAACAGACTAGCTAAAAACAGACTAGCTAAAAGCTAAAAAACAGACTAGCTAACAACAGACTAGCTAAAAAACAGACTAGCTAAAAGCTAAAAAACAGACTAGCTAACAGCTGACTAGCCTCTCCTCACAACAGCTTTTTAAACTTAAAATAAGCTTGAAGAAGCATCGGTTTCTGAGGACTTTGTAGACACATTTTGACTGTAATTGTAGTGATCAACAGCCATTGGTTTAGAGGCTTGTTGACTTTAAAGGGTTGCAGGTGATGAATTAAAGAACTGATCAAATCTTCCTCTCTTTTTAATCCAGTCACACCACCATGAAGCACTCGGAGGCCGCCGTGCTGACGGTGGCCGACCTGGCTGATCTGTTCACTGAAGAACATCTGGAGTCCATGTGAACACCTGGACACACACACACACACACCTGCAGAAGACACACACACACACCTACAGAAGACACACACACACCTACAGAAGATACACACACCTGCAGAAGACACACACTCTTCACACAGTGCTGCTGATAGAAAACTCTTGCACATTTTAACTTTTTTTATAGAAACTTACATTCCCAAAAGGACATTTTATCAGGTGACGGACAGCAGGCTGCAACACGTCTGGTATTGTATTTTAAATTCTGAATGCCTTTTCTCACTTTTTGTCATCAATTACTACGTCTGCTGTTTGTTCGATGGTCACATTTTGACTACATTGTGTACAGGAATGTTGCTTGTTTTAGTCTTTTATGAAATATATGGATTTATACACAGGGGTTGAAACTAAATGTAAGTTTAAATATCGATTAATTGGCTGATTATTTTCTAGATTTGGTTTTTAAAATGTGGTAAAAGAGTGTAAATGTCCATCCTTGTTTTTAAAGTCTACGGTAATGTTGTTACATGTGTTTTTTAGTTCAATCCAAAAGATATTCACTTTAAAATTTCTGACATTTATGTATGTAAAACGGACTCTCTGTGGCAGCTCTATCATGTACAAACCTCTCAATGTAGAAAACAGAGGATTGAGATCTCCTCCAAGCATTCAGGAATAAACACAATGATGTTGTTCCGACAGCTGTTTTTGTCCCGTGCTTTTATTGGGTTTTATTTCAGGAAGGAAGCCATTGACTTTTTACTCCCGTCTGTCCAAAACAATGCCAACACAATCCAGCCCACGCCGTCTGATTTACACGACAAAACAGCTCCAGATCCAGCGTCTTGGTAAATGATCTTGTAAATCCAGCGTATAAAAGTCACAGTTTTAATTTATTCCCACTACAGAGTGCCTGGATGAGGCTTTTGGACACGTGGCTGTTCTGGGACGTTCTCTGTGTTTGAATGGGATTAAATCATGTGTTTTTTCGTGGTGTTTAAAGTGTTTTACGGCCCCCCGCTCCTCACACTCGCGCTCTTTGCCCTTGACTCGTAATGACTCTCCTCTGGGCGATTCCCGCTCCAGTAAAGATTTTAAAGTGTGCAGAACAAAGGCTGCAGACGACAAAGAGAGCTGTTGATGCTCTGCATGGTTACCAGACGCAGAGAGGGTCACTTTACACATGTAAGCCATTACAATCACTAAAGACAAGTAACTAAGTACATTTACTCAAGTACTGAACTGAAATACAAGTTTGAGGTACTTTAGTGAGTATCACCATGTCATGCTACTGTGTACTTCTACTCCACTACAGTTCAGAGGTACATGGTGTACTTCTACTCCACTACATGTATTTAATACCTTTAGTTACTTCACAGATGTGGATGAATGATGTGAAATCTAATCAAGTGTTAAATCAGACTTTAGTTCCACCTGGAGTAAATCCACAAGCTACCCTGCAGTATACAAAGTCATTCAAACTAGCTGCACCTTTACCAGCTTTGAGAACACTTTAATGATCAATCATTATAAAACATATCATATATATTATTCTGAAATGGACCAATCTGCACAATGACTACTTTTACTGTCGCTACTTTAACTATATTTTGATGAGAATACTTTTCTACTTTCACTTGAGGAACATTTTGAATGCAGGACTTTTACTGTAACAGAGTATTCCTACACTCTGGTACTTCTACTTTTACTCAAGTACAAGATCTGAGTACTTCTACTTTTACTCAAGAACAAGATCTGAGTACTTCTACTTTTACTCAAGTACAAGATCTGAGTACTTCTACTTTTACTCAAGTACATGATCTGAGTACTTCTACTTTTACTCAAGTACAAGATCTGAGTACTTCTACTTTTACTCAAGTACAAGATCTGAGTACTTCTACTTTTACTCAAGTTCAAGATCTGAGTACTTCTACTTTAACTCAAGATCTGGATACTTCTACTTTTACTCAAGTACATGATCTGAGTACTTCTACTTTTACTCAAGTACAAGATCTGAGTACTTCTACTTTTACTCAAGTTCAAGATCTGAGTACTTCTACTTTTACTAAAGTACAAGATCCGAGTACTTCTACTTTAACTCAAGATCTGGATACTTCTACTTTTACACAAGTACAATATTTGAGTACTTCTACATTTACTCAATCTGGATACTTCCACGTTTACACAAGTACAAGATCTGAGTACTTCTACTTTTACACAAGTACAAGATCTGAGTACTTCTACTTTAACTCAAGATCTGAGTACTTCTACTTTTACTCAAGTTCAAGATCTGAGTACTTCTACTTTTACTAAAGTACAAGATCCGAGTACTTCTACTTTAACTCAAGATCTGGATACTTCTACTTTTACACAAGTACAATATTTGAGTACTTCTACATTTACTCAAGATCTGGATACTTCTACTTTTACACAAGTACAATATTTGAGTACTTCTACATTTACTCAAGATCTGGATACTTCCACGTTTACACAAGTACAAGATCTGAGTACTTCTACTTTTACTCAAGTACAAGACCTGAGTACTCCAGACTGTAAGGGACTACAGTTTTTTGTCGTGCCCTGATGATGTAATCCCAGTACTTGTAATCCATTACTCCCTGCTCCTCCTTGTTTCCTGGACTCCCCTCTGTTCACGCAGGAATCTCATTGTGAGAGGAGCATCACTCAGGCTGGTGTTTTAGAGGAGGGTCCGCTCCTTTAGAGGACAGATCTACTGCTGACAGGAGGAGACCCTGGAGACCCTCAGATTCTCAGAGGAGTTACAGAGGAGTTACAGAGAGTTAGAGAAGATGGCAGCGAGCCGCTTGGTGTTTTTCTGGGTCCTGATCGTCCTGAGGACAGCAGCTGGGTTCTGCAGGAGGAAGAGGAGGGTGAGGGGTCAGGGGTCACAGAAACAGGTATTTAAAGAATCACTAGAGTCATGTTTTCATCAACAACAACAAATGTTGGAGAGAAAAGTCAGAATTATGACTTTAATCTCAGAACAAAAGAAAAACGTGATGCAGGTTTTTAAAGAGTCTTCATCAGAGAAAGGAACGTTGGATTAGAGGGTCCACAGAATCTGCTTTGATTATTGAACAGTCATTTTCTAAGGTGATATTTTTGCTGGAAAATACTGAGGAAGTACATATTGAATGCAAAAAGGTTTTAATTGATGCATCATCCCTCATCAGCCAACTATCAGCGGATCAACAGAAGAAATATGAAATCATAGTTCATCAGAAGAAAGTTCAAGTTTCTCTCTAATCTGGAGGTCTGCTGCTTTTTGTTTTATATTCAAGTGGATATCTCTGGACCTCAGAGAAACATCTGTCAAGACTTCCTGACATTTTATAAACCATTCATCTATAATACAAATAATCTTGAGTTGCTGCTCGTATTTCAGATGATACTTGGTCTAACTGGGATTTTCTGGATCTGAAATGTGATTTAAAAAAGGCCTCATTTAGTGCTTCAAGTCCAGTGAAGAACTACTAATTAAGGATTTAGTAATCTTTGTAATGCATCACAAGAAGTCTTATTTTAAAAAGTAAATGTAGTTACCTGATATATTTAGTAAAGTCGATTTAGAAATATATTCCTTTGAGATTTAGAATAGAAGTGCTGCAGTACTTCTACGTGTTTTTAATCCCTGACATGTAGTTATTGGTCCGTCAGGTCTCAAAGACAACCAGAGGTGGGAGTAGTTGAGTACAAATACTTTGTTACTGTACTTAAGTACATGTTGCTGGTATCAGTACTTTACTCCACTACTTATTTTTCTGACCACTTTTTACTTTGACTTCTTACATTTTGAACCCAAATACCTGTACTTTCTACTTCTTACATTTTGAACACAAATACCTGTACTTTCTACTTCTTACATGTTGATCCCAAATACCTGTACTTTCTACTTCTTACAATTTGAACACAAATACCTGTACTTTCTACTTCTTACATTTTGAACACAAATACCTGTACTTTCTACTTCTCACATTTTGAACCCAAATACCTGTACTTTCTACTTCTTACATTTTGAACACAAATACCTGTACTTTCTACTTCTTACATTTTGAACACAAATACCTGAACTTTCTACTTCTTACATGTTGAACACAAATACCTGTACTTTCTACTTCTTACATGTTGAACACAAATACCTGTACTTTCTACTTCTTACATGTTGAACCCAAATACCTGTACTTTCTACTTCTTACATGTTGAACCCAAATACCTGTACTTTCTACTTCTTACATGTTGAACACAAATACCTGTACTTTCTACTTCTTACATGTTGAACACAAATACCTGTACTTTCTACTTCTTACATGTTGAACACAATACCTGTACTTTCTACTTCTTACATGTTGAACTCAAATACCTGTACTTTCTACTTCTCACATTTCCCAAACAGGCTGGTTCCTTTAGTTTGAATGTGTGTTTGGTGGCGTGATCATTATTATTTAGAGTCATGGCGTGCCTATTGATTTGAACACGATCCGTGTATCCATCATTTCCTGGTCTTCTCTAAAGAAGAGGGACCAATGAAAACGTTGTCATGTTGCCGTTGTTCAGCATGGAAACATTCATTAGCTAACATGACATTATTGTTCTATTAATATAAAGGGAGGTCAGGTACTCTTTAAAACAGCTGCTAGTTATGGGTACTTTTTACTGAAGTACATTTCAAAGCCCTCTTTACTTTGACTTGAGTAAAGAAGTTTAGTCAGTACTTCTACTTTCACCAGAGTATTTTTAAACACGAGTATCTGTACTTCTACTTGAGTAAAGGATGTGTGTACTTTTGCCATCTCTGCAGAGAGTCCTGATATTGTACACAGAGTGAATATTATATATGATTGATCCGTGTTCCTCCTGTCTGATCAGATCTGAATGAGACGGTGCTCTGCTCCAACAACCTGATGAAGGTGGTGATTCCCAGCATCTTCTTCCTCAGAAAAGACCCGCCCGTTTTCGTAAGAGAGACCCTCGTAACTCTGAAGTATCTCTGAAGTATTCTCCTCAACAGCAGCTTCCCTTTTGCTCAATAATGTCTTTCCCTGTGAGTTCAGGTCGGGGATTTGCATCTGAACGATCCAGAGTGCCGCGGCGTTGAGGTCGGAGAGGATTATGTTTTCAGCATCAAGACCAATCTGTCCGACTGCGGGACCCTGACGGTACCTCCTCAATACCTACCCTAACATATGTCATATATCATATTAAAGTGCATTACAGTCTTATATTGCTTCCTACATGAGGCCATGTCTGCGGGATCTGCCAAACTACGAATTCATATTAAATAAATAACATAAGCAACTAAATAAATTACATTTAATTGGACATCCAAATACAATGAACTTGTTCTTAATTGGATTATGTGACGATTGCTCCTTTTAAGATTGAAATAAATACAAAGATAGAACATTGAAAATAAAATAATAAAATATGTACGTATACAAAGGTTAAAGTAACATCTCCAATAAACAAAATAACATTTGAAACATGAAGTAAAAATAAAATGTCAAATAAAAGAGAATTTTTTTTATATATAAATAAATAAATAAAGATTGAGATATAAAATAAGAATGTGCAATAAATATAATTAAAATATGTATATAAATACAAGACATTATAGTAAGAGCATTATAAAGATAATATTAAATACAAATAAGATATTAATATATAAACTCCTGAATGTGGAGAAGACACGTTATAGAAAATTAAAAGCCATGTTTTTGCGTTTTACTGTTTATTCTAAATCAATGTTTCCTGCTGTAAGGATGGCACCACCTTCAATATTTACCTCCATATATTAAATAGTAAATGTTTTTTAAGTCTAACATAACTTCTTAAATTAGAAGCTGCTAAATTACAGCTTAAAATTAAAGGTCTCCTATCATGCAAAAGTCACTTTCTGATGTCTTCTCTTCATCACCATGTGTCCCCGGTGTGTCAGGGAACTCACGCAGCGTCAGGAAATAAAACCCTCTCTCTTTTCCTCCGTACCCAAATCTCTAAAAACGGGGGAACAACGGAGCTGATCCAGATTTGCGTCCGATATGACGTAATATCTGAAATGTGGACCCACGGCCCTATCAGAGACGTTGCTATCAGAAACAATGCCGACTGTTTTGGACGTAATATGGTCGGTGTTTACATTAGCATGGCTAACACTCAGAGCTAACCTGTACTGGAGAGCATGTGTGTGAAGAAGCAGGAAATAAAAAGGAACTCACCTTGTGGTATAACCGGCAAGAGAGAAAGCCTTTGAGCTCCATACTGTTTCAGAGAGAATCCTTGATAATCCATGATATGGCGTTTCATCACGCAGCATTTAGTTTAGACGTAGCTGCCGGGTCCCGCATGAGCTCAGACCCCTCCTTTTTATTAAGCTTTATACCCCAAATCAGCACTTTAGAAACAGGAAGTGAAATAGAGGGATATGAGGCATGGCTAGAATGGGTGCTCTGTTTGGTGTTTGGAGCAAAACACTTCATAGACATGTTTTTTATATATTTGTATATATCTGAGACCTATGCTATTGCCTGAACATAGCATGATAGGTGACCTTTAAATCAATGCTCCCTGGTGTAGAGGCTCCTTTAATGTGTCTCGTTGAATTACCCTGTAATGAATCAGCCGGAGCTCGTGAGCCGGACGTTTGGAAGAACTTTAACAAACTGCTCTTCACACAGTGGCTCCTCATCTTCATTAATTCATCTTAACGAGGTCTTCGGTCTCTGAGGGAACAGATCCACTCTGCAGGATGTATCCCCTTTAGAGAGGAGGGGGTTCCTCTCTGACGCTGTCCACTTGTGACAAAACACTCTAACTATGAAATATTAATAGTTCGAGTATTTTGTAATTTTTTGTAATTTTTTTGTTCTTATATTGTTTTATTTTATTAACAAAATAAATAAAACAAGGCCTAAAATTGCCAGAAATGAAACAGAACGACCGATAATTACCCAAATCAGGCCCTTGGTGGATTTAATTTCGGCCCGCAGGATAATTCTTAATTACTATTAGATCTGGCCCTCCGGTATATTGCACGCACACCTTCACTCCATCCTGAGGGTCTCCTCAGCTCAGAGCCTGAGCCCAAACATTGATGACCTTGCACCCAAGATGAGATGCCAAGTATCTGAGCTAGCATCACAGAGCAGCACACTGAGTTCACATGGATGTTTCCTTCTGCACTTTCTCTCACGACAACAGGGCATGTTTGGTTTTCTCTTTGAGGGAATAGTTTTTTTGAAGCTGTTGTTGGCCTGTGGAGAAATGTACTCATAAGAAATGACTCTGGAGAAGCTGCAGATAGAGCCATAAGAAATGAATGCAACTGATTATTTAATGTTTCATGTTGTTTTTATAGGCAATCATTTAAGCTTTGTTAGTTCCAGGTTTAATATGTGCAATAAGTTCATTTCAATAAGTTTTGCAATAAACATTGAACCAGTCCGGCCCTCGACTAGTACCCATTGTTAGATGTTGGCCCACTGTGTATTTGAGTTTGACCTCTGACCTAAAAGGAAAAAATCAATAAAAAATCAATAAAGTTGACATTTAGTTAGAATTACACAAACAACCCAAATAAACCACACAGAACTCCAAATGAGTGTCTTAACCTCTCTAAGGATCCTTTAAAGCTTGAATGAATTCAGATGAGCTCATGAGCCGGACGTTTGAAAGAACTTTAACAAACCGCTCTTCACACAGCGGCTCCTCATCTTCATAAATTCATCTTAGCGAGGTCTTCGGTCTCTGAGGGAACAGATCCACTCTGCAGGATGTATCCCCTTTAGAGAGGAGGGGTTCCTCTCTGACGTACACTGGGGGCTCTGTAGGACAACAGGCAGCTAATAGCACCGTGATAAAGGAAAGGAAGGACAAAGAGGGGGGTAGGGACTGAGGGAATAAGGCCTGCGTTGTTCCTAAAGACCCTCTGAAAGACCCTGAGTGGCCCCTCAGAGGCCCCTCAGATCCAGATGATCAGGGTTTACATGGAGATATATATAGACATGTATTTATTAGGATAAACCCCTTGAGATGCACCGTCTGGCTTTCAAGGGGGTCCCGACAAACGCAGCGTCTTACAATCAAATCAAATAAATATAATTAACATATTTATTTAAATATAAGACGTTATAATAAGAGCATTATAAAGATAATATTAAATATAAAGAAAGATATTAATATATAAACTCCTGAATGTGGAGAAGACACGTGTAGAAAATTAAAAGCGTGTTTTTGCCTTTTACTGTTTATTCTAAATCAATGTTTCCGGCAGGGTCTCAGTCAGTAGGGGCTAGGACTGTGAGCCGTAGGGTCGCCGGTTCAAGTCCCCGAACAGACCTAAATATGGAGTGTGGACTTCTACTTGGAGAGGTCCCAGTTCACCTCCTGCCCTGCCGTGGTGCCCTTGAGCAAGGCACCGGACACCCCCTTTCCCCCCCCACTCCCATTGCTCCCTGGGCGCTGTACAATAGCTGCCCACTTCTCCTAGTACTAGACTCCTGGTTCTAGACTCCTGGTGCTAGACTCCTGGTGCTAGACTCCTGGTGCTAGACTCCTGGTACTAGACTCCTGGCTCTAGATTCCTGGTACTAGACTCCTGGTGCTAGACTCCTGGTACTAGACTCCTGGTTCTAGACTCCTGGTGCTAGACTCCTGGTGCTAGACTCCTGGTACTAGACTCCTGGCTCTAGATTCCTGGTACTAGACTCCTGGTGCTAGACTCCTGGTGCTAGACTCCTGGTTCTAGACTCCTGGTGCTAGACTCCTGGTGCTAGACTCCTGGTACTAGACTCCTGGTGCTAGACTCCTGGCTCTAGATTCCTGGTACTAGACTCCTGGTACTAGACTCCTGGTACTAGACTCCTGGCTCTAGATTCCTGGTACTAGACTCCTGGCACTAGACTCCTGGCACTAGACTCCTGGTACTAGACTCCTGGTTCTAGACTCCTGGTACTAGACTCCTGGAACTAGACTCCTGGTACTAGACTCCTGGCTCTAGATTCCTGGTACTAGACTCCTGGTTCTAGACTCCTGGCACTAGACTCCTGGTACTAGACTCCTGGTTCTAGACTCCTGGTACTAGACTCCTGGAACTAGGCTCCTAGTGCTAGACTCCTGGTACTAGATTCCTGGTACTAGACTCCTGGTTCTAGACTCCTGGCACTAGACTCCTGGTACTAGACTCCTGGTTCTAGACTCCTGGTATTAGACTCCTGGCACTAGACTCCTGGTGCTAGACTCCTGGTTCTAGACTCCTGGTACTAGACTCCTGGTACTAGACTCCTGGTTCTAGACTCCTGGTACTAGACTCCTGGTACTAGACTACTGGTACTAGACTCCTGGTTCTAGACTCCTGGTACTAGACTCCTGGTTCTAGACTCCTGGCACTAGACTCCTGGCTCTAGACTCCTGGTACTAGACTCCTGGTACTAGACTCCTGGTTCTAGACTCCTGGTACTAGACTCCTGGTACTAGACTCCTGGTACTAGACTCCTGGTACTAGACTCCTGGTTCTAGACTCCTGGCACTAGACTCCTGGTACTAGACTCCTGGTTCTAGACTCCTGGTACTACACTCCTGGTACTAGACTCCTGGTACTAGACTCCTGGTACTAGACTCCTGGTACTAGACTCCTGGTTCTAGACTCCTGGTTCTAGACTCCTGGCACTAGACTCCTGGCTCTAGACTCCTGGTACTAGACTCCTGGTTCTAGACTCCTGGTACTAGACTCCTGGTACTAGACTAGACTCCTGGTACTAGACTCCTGGTACTAGACTCCTGGTACTAGACTCCTGGTACTAGTCTCCTGGTACTAGACTCCTGATTCTAGACTCCTGGTACTAGACTCCTGGCACTAGACTCCTGGCTCTAGACTCCTGGTTCTAGACTCCTGGTACTAGACTCCTGGTTCTAGACTCCTGGTTCTAGACTCCTGGTACTAGACTCCTGATTCTAGACTCCTGGTACTAGACTCCTGGTTCTAGACTCCTGGTACTAGACTCCTGGTTCTAGACTCCTGGTACTAGACTCCTGTTACTAGACTAGACTTCTGATACTAGACTCCTGGTTCTAGACTCCTGGCACTAGACTCCTGGTTCTAGGATGGGTTAAAAGCAGAGAACAAATGTCACTGTGTGTGCTGTGTGCTCTGCATGTGAGACCATTAAAGAAGGTTTCATACCTCAATATATTAAATGTTATTAAAATCTAAGATAACATGACAAATAACAGAAATCAAAGCATGACAAACAAGAACAAACCACGTACCGTCTGTTAAGTAAAATGCATGAAGTAATACATACAATCATTACAATCATTACAGTTTTGATAGACAGTAGAGATGATTATTCGTCCAATGGGAAGGCAGTAAATCACCCTGTTGATCCCCGCTCCTGCACACGACGACAGGGTGAATCAGCGCTGATATAAACTCTGTTATTGGTTTTTATCTGATATCTTTATCCTGTTTTATGTTTCTATGTTTTTATTGTGTGGTCAATTATCTAAAAAATATGTTTTTTGAACAGAATCAGCAAATCTTTATCTTATTTTATTTGTTTATAGGGAATTCATTTCAATATATATTTTTTGTAAATAATCAAAATAATAATCAAAAATATATGTTTTAATGTTGTTCTTCTCCACCACTAGAGGGCGCCAACACGTCATTATTTAACGCAGAGTGGGACCACTTGTTAAAGAGTCCCTATAGTGCATGTCAATGGTCTGCAGAGGATAAAATCCCGTGTTCCTGCAGAAAAATGAACAAAGTTACAAAAAAACCTCTAACTATTAAATATGAATAGTTAGAGTTTTATCTTGTTTAACAAAAATAAATAAAACAAGGCATAAAAGTGACAACAATTAAACTGAACAACCAATAATTACCCAAAATGACCTAAAAGAGAAACAATCAATACAGTCTGACTGTAACACCTGTGTGTGTGGTCTGACTGTAACACCTGTGTGTTTGGCCTGACTGTAACACCTGTGTGTTTGGCCTGACTGGCACCCCAGGTGTTACAGTTTTATGGTTCAGTGATATCACTCTTTCTGTTTGTTTATACCCTGTTTTTAATGATGTTCCTCATGTGTTATTGTCATGTTCTGTCACACTCTGTGAAGCTCTTTGGGCTGCGTCCAGCATGAAAGGTGCTAAATAAATAAAGTGTGTTGTTATTATTATTTACACAGTTCATTTGTTGTGTGAATGAGTCATTTAAGTTATTAAAGCTCTCTGTAAGTCTGTTTTAAATGAGCTGTATTGCTGTAACACCTGTGTTTACCCCCAGGTGTCGGACCAGTCCCACATCATGTTCACAAACTGATCCATAACAACGAGTCTCAGGTGATCACCAGGAACTACGTGAACATCACCTTCAGCTGCAGATACCCCGTCCGGTACCTGGTGCAGCAGCCGGGGGGGGTCACGGGGTGCACGTGCACCTCAGGTAGGGCTCACCTGGGGGGGGTATTTAATGTGAATAGTTAGAGTTTTATTTTGTTTGTTTTTAACAGATATTTATAAAACAAAGCTTAAAAACGCCAACAAATTAAAAACAATCAATACAAAAAAAGGGGCAATTAAGTCAAACATTCCACAAAACAACCCAAAAGAAACAAAATAATTACAAAATATCACTACAAAAACTAAATTAGCTAAATTAAAGATAGAAAATTAACCAAATAGACAAAAAAAACTTGAACTATTAAATATGAATAGTTAGTAAAATATAACAAGATAAAACTTTAACAGAAATAAATAAAACAAGGCCTGGTGGTGGAGAGGGCCTGGTGGTGGAGAGGGCCTGGTGGTGGAGAGGGCCTGTGGTGGAGGGGGCCTGGCGGTGGAGAGGGCCTGGCGGTGGAGGGGGCCTGGCGGTGGAGGGGGCCTGGCGGTGGAGAGGGCCTGGTGGTGGAGAGGGCCTGGTGGTTGAGGGGCCTGGTGGTGGAGGTGGCCTGGTGGTGGAGGGGGCCTGGTGGTGGAGGGGGCCAAAAATGAAACGGCAACAACCAATAATTACCTAAAATTACCTTAAAGAAAAACAATCAATACAAAAAAAGAGGAAATTTAGTAAAAATTACACAAAACCCAAAGAAAACACCCAAAATTACAAATAATTAAATAGAATCACTACAAAAACAAAATGACCACTTATTGTACATATTTTATTAACAAAAATAAATAAAACAAGGCTTAGAAATTGCCAAAAATGAAACAGAACAACTAATAATTACCTACAAAAATTACACAAAACAACAAAAAAAACACAAAATTACAAATAATTAAATAAAATGACTACAAAAACTCAAAAAGGCCAAACATTACAAAATGTGCTAAATTAGAAGATTAAAAATGAAAAGAAAATGATAAAAGAAACACAAACAACTAAAAAAACCTACAAAAACTCACACAAGGCCAAACATTTAAAAATAACCACTTATTGTACAGAATTAGCTAAATGGAAGATTGAACATTAATAAAAAATGATCGAAAAACAACAAAACACAAGCAATTTAAAATGGTTACATAAAAACACAAAATGACCGATAATTGCATGAATGACCCTGACGACCTGTTATTAGATAGGAAATATGAATTTGTTTCCCTTTATGTCACAGGACCATCACTCTGAACACGGAGGACGGGAACTTCTCCGTCTCGATGCTTCTGTTCAAAGACGAGGCGTTCGAGGACCGCTGGACGACCGTGCCCTCCCTCAGGCTGGAGGACCACGTCTTCGTCAAAGTGTTCATGGTAAAACTCCTTCTTTAACTTCCAGAATACTAATAAATCACATTTTGGATTCATCTGAATAATACCTTTAATGGTACACCTCTGTTAAAATATATATTATTTTGGTAAATCACATTCTAAAAAGTAAAATAACCGATTTGTTATCGTGACTAACTTATAAATTATAAATAATAATAAAACAAATTGTTATGGCATTAAAATATTAAATAACTGCATTTTTTTAATGGTAAATAACCTTAGAAATATTTTTATTTTTAAGCAGGTGTGTAGCTTATGGAACAACGAAGCAATTATTTAATTTGAAAAAAAGATGCACATTTAATACTTTGTGTCTTGATTGAAATGCCTTCAATAAAAGAATAGTGTATATTGTGGGTTAAATATGATGATCAGGGATTATTGTGTGTAGGTGTGTGTGTGTGAGAGTGTGTGAGCCGGTTGTTACACCACGTTAAACAACATGTTGTGACGAAACCCAACACCCACACACTGCTGTTTACTCACTTAACTTAACTGTTTACACTGTTTTACTGTGTGTGTGTGTGTGTGTGTGTGTGTGTGTGTGTGTGTGTGTGTGTGTGTGTGTGTGTGTGTGTGTGTGTGTGTGTGTGTGTGTGTGTGTGTGTGTGTGTGTGTGTGTGTGTGTGTGTGTGTGTGTGTGTGTGTGTGTGTGTGTGTGTCAGATCCCTGCTCACCTGATGCTGCGTATGGAGAGATGCTGGGCGACCCCCTCCAGTGACCCCTACTCTAACATCCAGTACACCTTCATCAGAGACAGGTGAACAATCGACATTTAAGAAGAATAAAAAACCAGGACTAAAGAAGTAAAATAATACCAGCAGGAGTAAAGAACCAAGATGAACGACACATGGATTAATAAATCTGGATTAAAGGCGTTTATTAAAGGTCTCAGATCAGTATGTTGTTTCCACGGCGTGTTGAAATGTGAAAGCAGACTCTGTTTCTCAGACGCGTCATGTGACTCCTGTCTGGCAGCGCACGTGTGCACATAAACAGCTGTGCACGTGCACGCCCCTGCTCACTCATGCCTGACACCCTGCAGGGTCCCTGAATATCTGCAGTTACACAGCAGATTTACTGAAGTACTTTGGTAAAATAGGGAGGAATTTGTACTTTACTTGAATATTTCATTACATTTTTGTTATTTTTACTGCATTAAAATGATCAGACAGCTATAGTTACTCTGTATGTATTACCTGTTGGTCAAATATGATGCATTATTATAACTTAAACCATCCAAAAGTGTAAAATAGTTCAAATTACAGCAACAGCAACAGCTACAGCAATAAGATGCAATAAATCTGTATTTTCTAGGGACATTTTTTATTTGTACAAAATCCATTCTAAATAATTTCTTAACAATATTAATTTATAATTCAAATACATTTTACTGCAAATTATTTTATATTTCTACCTCATTTTTAAAGAGCATTTCTTCACCTACTTTTTTGCACATCACCACAGGATTCAAACTATTCTTGCCTCTATTTTTAATATCTTTTATTCTCCATTCTCCCCTTCCTCAGTTGCCCGGTGCTCTCCAGCGTTCAGACTCTGAGCGTCCTGAGGAACGGGGAGGGGCCCGACGCTGCGTTCAGGCTCCAGATGTTTAAGTTTGTTGGCAGTTCGTATACCAACGTGTTTCTGCACTGCAACGTCCAGATCTGCAGCCTCAGCTCGGGGCAGTGCCAGCCGGTGAGAGACCCCAAAACACATCCCAAATACATCCCTAAACACCCCCAGAAACACCCCCAAACCGCCCCCAACAACCCCAAAACACCCCAAAAACACCCCAAAAACACCCCCAAACACCCCCTAAAAAACACCCAATAACTCTGATTTTTGTTATTATTATTAGCTTTGTTTTATTTATTCTACAGGTTTTGCTTTAGTGCCAGCTGGTGAGAGACCCCCCCCCCCCAAAACCCCCCGACATACCTCTGAGTGAGAAGCCGGTTCAGACACGCTTTAAGAGGAGCTTTACCTTAAAATAGACCCTCTGACCATACAGGGGGGCGGGGGGCACTGCAGGGGGACATATTTAAGATATCACCATGAACCCCCCCCCCCCCCAACCACATTTTAAATAGTCTTTTAATCTTCATTTATTTTATAGCTTGAGTCTTTAAATCTTTATTATTGATAATTTTTTTCTCTTTCTTTTTTTTAAAGGTTTTAATATTTTAGGTTTTATTTATTCTTTACATTTCACTTAGTTTGATCAGAGACATCCCCTTTTGATTGGTCTGTCGTCTTTATTAGTTTTGTCTTCCGTTATTTAAAGTGGACCTATCATGCTATATTTGAATAATATAGTGTAGGACCATACCTATATAAGGCATATTTATTATTATTTCAAAACACCAAACAGATCATGCATTTTAGCCATGCCTCATTTCGCTCAATTTGACCATTTATAGATCTGTTTTAGCAAGGGCAGATTCAGTGAGAACAGCACCACCTACAGGCCTGGCATATGTACTACAGCGTCTCCAGCGCTTTCGAACGGCAATGGCCGTGGCTGTCTCCTCCTGATTGGTGGAGTTGGCCCAATAGCCGTAGCTCCACCGTCCTGACGTCAGGACAGTGATCAAATCTGGATCAGTTTTGATCAGATCCGTTGCAGCCCCTTTTTTAGAGATTTGGGTATGGAGGAAAATAGGTTGTGTTTTTCTGACACTTGGTGAGTTCCCTGGAACACCAGGGACACATGTTCATGTAGAAAAGATGTACAAAAGTGCATTTTGCATGATAGGTCCCCTTTAACCAAGAGGGATAATTACATAAAGATATCTTTATGTTGATTCTCTAGTTTCCTGTACGTTGGGTTGAATATGCTCATGAGGGTTTCTCTAGTTAAACATGTTCTCCTGAATGTGTTGTTGACTGATTTGCTGTTGTTTACATCCAGACGTGTCTCTTCCTGTTTCCTCTGAAACCCAGAACTGTTCCTCGGTCGGTGAGAAGAGTTGATCCGGACTCGGAGAGACGTTCCTCTGTCTCACACTGTGTCTTACGGACCAATCAGACGCCTCCTACAGGACGGGGGGAAGCCCGGTCTGAGTACGTGTGATTTCTATTAATGAGTCTTTCAATCTGCAGTATGTCAGTGTGTACTCTAGTGCAGTATAAAGTACCTGTAGTGTGTACTCTAGTGCAGTATAAAGTACCTGTAGTGTGTACTCTAGTGCAGTATAAAGTATCTGTAGTGTGTACTCTAGTGCAGTATAAAGTACCTGTAGTGTGTACTCTAGTGCAGTATAAAGTATCTGTAGTGTGTACTCTAGTGCAGTATAAAGTACCTGTAGTGTGTACTCTAGTGCAGTATAAAGTACCTGTAGTGTGTACTCTAGTGCAGTATAAAGTATCTGTAGTGTGTACTCTAGTGCAGTATAAAGTACCTGTAGTGTGTACTCTAGTGCAGTATAAATATCTGTAGTGTGTACTCTAGTGCAGTATAAGTACCTGTAGTGTGTACTCTAGTGCAGTATAAAGTATCTGTAGTTCATTATAAGTACCTGTAGTGTGTACTCAAGTGCAGTATAAAGTACCTGTGTGTACTGACGTCAGTATACAGTACCTGTGTGTGTGTACTGAGGTGAGTTTCTCCTGCAGGTGGGGGGCTCCCTGCTGTGGGGACCCTGGTTCTGGGGGGTCTGCTGGTTCTGGTCCTCCTGCTCGTCTCCGGGCTCTTCGGACGCCTGTGGCTCCGCTCCAGAAGCTTCTATCCAATCAGAGAGGCTCAACTCACGCTGTCCAACATTCACACCCTCTCTGAGGTTGCCTCCTGAGGGGGGGGGGGGGCTACCTGTCCAACATCCACACCCTCTCTGAAGTCGCCTCCTGAGGGGGGGGGGGGGGCTACCTGTCCAACATCTACACCTCTGAGGTCGCCTCCTTAGGACAGACATCCACCAGAGCTACAAATACACATCAAATATTCATTATCATACATTAATGGTCCATAAAATCTCAGGAAATATTGAAAAAGTTCCTTAAAATTCATGGTAAGATGTTTAGATTGAAGATATTCACCTTAATGTGATAAATAACTGGAAACCTCTCTACGAGACATTTTCTGACTTTTTTGCACGAAAAATGACAAAATATTGTAAAATATTGCTTATTCGTTCTCTCAAACACAAAAACATATAAAAATACAATCACGTGTACAGGTCTGATTTATTATCACAATGTAAGTCTGGTATATGTCTTCAGGAATTGTTGAAAATAAGCTTAATAAAGGTTTTAAAGTGTGATCTATTTGCAGCTACATGTACCCTCTGTATGACCAGTCTAACAACCCAACACTGTAGAGTAGTTCATATTTCTGTCATTCTTTTATTTTTAATAAACTAATTAAGACATTTAATTCAATTTAAAGTAAACATGCATTATTATTATTTTATCTAAAATTATTTTATTTGTAGTTTTTTGTTTTTTTATTTTCTATGACTTTGAGATCCTGTATTTATGTTAATTCTCCATTCTCCTTCATTGTAAAGCCCATTTCCTCTGGTTGATTATTATTATATTACTGTGTGAGTCCAGGGAACATTAAGGGAACATTAAGAGAGTATTTTAATTGCCCTGGCAGGATTCTGCATCTATTAAAACCTATAAATAAACATGTAAAACAGTCCTCGGGTTTTCCCCTCTGTCTATTTCTGAGCGCAGCAGCTCTGCTCCATAACTGATGGGACGACGCTGCTTTACGTGATGACGTATCATGATGGTGTGCGTCGTTTTTCAGACCAAGTTTAGAGTAAACCACGCCCACTTCTGCATAACGAGAGCGTGGAATTGACTCTAAACTAAATTGGGAACATTTTACCAAGAATTAAAACGCTATAGTAGGACCAGCGCCGTATAGATAGAATTCTATTATAGGGCTCTGGACTATTAAACAAGTTTTAAATATTATTATTTCTATGTTTTACTTTTCATTTATTTATTTTTCTTTAGAAACAAATATTTAAAAAAAATGTTTATGCTTGAATTAATTTTTTTTTTTAATCCAGAATATCACCTCAATGTTTACATTCTCATCCATGACGTAATTACGCAGAGCTACGTTAACGTAGAAGTGGGCGTGTTTAAATCTCAATTTGGTTGGGAAAACGACAAACGTTGCTTTACGTGATGACGTGGCATGAGGACGTGCCTCTCCAGGATCAAAACAACAGACGTTCCCCTCACATCAGAAGAACCGGAGAACCAGCTGCAGCCAGATCACTCAGGGGAACATTTAACTCCTTTTACGGCCTTTTATTCTCACTTTACCGCTCTTATCTGATGTCCACAACTCTGATACAAGTACACAAGTAGTGCTTCAGTTCATCCGGAGAACCCCGACACTTGGGTAAGTAGTTTCTGGAAGATATGAGCTAACTCAGCTAAATATGCTAATGAGGTTTAGCTTCTGATGCTAATGGGGTTTAGCTTCTGATGCTAATGGAGTTTACCAGAGGTGGGAGAAGTACTCAGATCTTGTACTTGAGTAAAAGTAGAAGTACCAGAGTGTAGGAATACTCTGTTACAGTAAAAGTATAAAAGTATTCTCATCAAAATATAGTGAAAGTAGCGACAGTAAAAGTAGTCATTGTGCAGATTGGTCCATTTCAGAATAATATATATGATATGTTTTATAATGATTGATCATGAAAGTGTTCTCAAAGCTGGTAAAGGTGCAGCTAGTTTGAATGACTTTGTATACTGCAGGGTAGCTTGTGGAATTTACTCCAGGTGGAACTAAAGTCTGATTTAACACTTATTATATTTCACATCATTCATCCACATCTGTAAAGTAACTAAAGGAATCAATACATGTAGTGGAGTTAAAGTACACCATGTACCTCTGAACTGTAGTGGAGTAGAAGTACACAGTAGCATAACATGGTAATACTCAAGTAAAGTACAAGTACCTCAAAATTGTACTTAGGTACAGTACTTAGTTTACACTTCTGAAGTTTAGCTGAGATGCTAATGCAGTTTAGCTGCTAATGCTAACTGTCCGAACATGTTGTTGTTCTTTTGTTAAACTTTAAAAAGTGTTTAAGACTTAACATGTCACACTTCTCAGTGCCCAGGTATCATGAAAATCGTTATAATGAAATGTATAATGGTGATATAAGTGCTGCTAATCTTCTAAACGGTTAGCTTTGTTAAAGCCGGTGTTGTTTGTGTTAGCTGTTTGCTAACAGCTGTGCTTACGTCATGTAACCAGCTGTTGCTTACCATGTGCTTTAATAATATTAGATACGGCTTTATTTATCCAGAAGGAAGATATTGTGCCAGACTTACAACACATTTAGTACAACACATAATAATAATGAAGCTGCTGCTGAAGTATGCTAATAAGTTTTATAAGTTAATATTTATTCGCATATTTAAATGCAACCATATCGTGATGAAATGTCCAAATATTCGACACATTAACATCATGTAAACTGATAATAACAAGCATGTGATGGGAAAATGTAACACTTGACCAGCTGGACTATAAAGAGTTTGAAGGGGTGTTTATTTCTCTCTTAACTTCAATAAAACATGTTATTTACCTTTTTGGACTAAGGTTCTCATTTAGAAAATACAGTATGATAAACATAACAATACAACTGTACACCAACAGTGAAGAGCAAAGTAAACAAGAACAAACAAAGATGGACAAAAGTGATATTATTGCACTCGATATGAAGCAGAGTGTCTTGTAACGGTGATATTGCACATTGTGGTGGTGTGGTTGCTCTCCTCACTGAAGGGGGAGTAAAGGAGGTGATGCATAACAATAGCCCTCCTGTGTGGCTGTTTGCGGGTATTTAAATGATTGTTTTGTGTCTGTAGCCAGCCTTCATTATCCTGTAAATCCCTCACCCATGCACCTGGAGCACAGTAAGCCCCCGGCTAATGATTCAGAGTTATTCACCTCGAGGTGGTGTTGTTCTGGGTCTGAGGGAGATGTTGAAACTCAGATCCAGAGGTGAGGGTCAGGCCTAGAGGAACCGGTGAAACCTAAGAGGGGGGGGGTGGGGTTGTGAAAGGTTACCAGCGGCACAAGGATTCATAACAAGCAGAGAGGACATGTTGGGGGTGGGGGGCTACAGTTACACAATACTCTGCTGTGGTCTCTCTATCTAAACAAAGAGGACTGGGCAGTGAGCAAAATGTAAAAATATCAGCAAATAAAGGAGACCTTTTTTCGTTAACAATTGGCAGATTGAAATCTAGATTAAAAACTGTAAATCAGAATCCCTTTATTAGTCCCGCAGTGGGAAATCACAGCGTTACACCAAATAATAAGTAGCTATCATCATCATCATCATCATCATCAATAAGGCAGTAATAATATAATATAATAAACAAGGCAGAAAGTACAAACCATGGCTAAGAAAGGAGCATTTAAATAGCTGTGTGAACATTTGATGTGTGAGATACTATACAACTTATGTTTTGCACATAATTAATGGTCTTTCAAATCTCAGAAAATAGTGAATAATATCAGTTTCCAAAAGGTAAAAGTGTTGTTTACATATCTGGGATCACCTGATCATTACAGCTCTACAAAGACAAGCTTCATGAAGAACTAACCCAGAGTCGATATCTCAGGTCAGAGGGTTGCATGGTGTCTGGATCAGTGAGAGCAGCATGCGGTGCTCACTGACCGCTCCATGTGTTTACATCTAAACACTGTTGTTGTTGTCAGGGCTTGCTTTTGGTTTCATAAGAGTTGCGAAATAATACGCTTTCTAGAGCTGCCCCCCCCCCCCCCCCCTTAGTCATATGGTATGTTAAATACATCCAGCATTAAAAACCACTTGTGTCAAGTAGACCTGAACAAAACAACAACATCTTAAATCTGCAGCTGTTGGAGGACACTTAGTGGTGGAACACAGGTTTACAGGTCCGTCCTTTAAGCCCAGAGAAGTACTACCTGTAAAAGGCCTGAGATGTGGTGGTGATGTTTGAGGGTTGCATAAGTTCCTGGGATAATGTAACGGCAGCTTTATGTATTTACATCTCGACAGTGTTGTTGTCAAAGCTTGCATTTGGATTTCAAAGAGTTGTGAAATAATTAATTTCCAAGAACTGCAGTAGATTTCTAGGATTTGATGTGCACTGACCCGAGTAGCAGACATATTTGATCTAATTTATTTTGGTCTAATTTATTTGTATTTATCATATTTATATATGTTTAATAGCTTGTGGAAGTGCGCTCCAAAATATTTGTTGATCTTGTTTATTGATATTTATTATTTTTATATTTATTTAAATGTATTATTTATTTTTGTATTGGTTTTTCAGTTGAATTATACGTTCAGCGTAATCAACAGTTAAAAAGATACTGTTCAAATTATTATTTATATTTGTTTTAAAGTTCAATAAATGGATTTTTTCAAAGTCAATGAATAATCGTATTTAATAATCGTGATATCAATTATTGACCCAAATAATAGTGATTATGATTTTGCCATAATCGCACAGCCCTAGCGTGTACCAACACTAACCATCTCTCAGAAAGTGTGCGTTGAAATCTCCTCTGAAGGTCGGGTTTTTATATCAAATGAACCCAGATGCATGTAAATGGGCTAAAGCTAGAAATATTACAAATACTTTAAAGTATTGAATCCACTAAGGACCATGTTGTTATTACATATTGACTATTTTTATTTGAATCAGAAAACATGCCGTCTCCTGATGTTCATCATCGACTTTTATCGGGAGAGAAGATTTTGACGCCAAGTCCTAAACTGATAAACACAAGATTTAAAGACACCTTTTTTTTTAATTCTAGTCCAGGATTTATTCAGTTGGTTTTCAAATAACCTCCGAGCCCATCTCAGGAGAGAGGTTTAAAGTGGAGGTAAATTCAATGATCCGTTAGTCCACACAAAGTTATAACAAGAGATAGTTGAGATTTTCTTTATCCGATGAAGGCACACATGTGTCAAACTCAAGGCCCGGGGCCAAATCAGGCCCGTGGTGGATTTAATTTCGGCCCGCAGAATAATTTCTAATTACTATTAGATCTGGCCCTCCGGTATATAGCACGCACACCTTCACTCCACCCTGAGGGTCTCCTCAGCTCAGAGCCTGACTCCAAACATTGATGACCTTGCACCAAGATGAGATGCCAAGTATCTGAGCTAGCATCACAGAGCAGCACACTGAGTTCACATGGATGTTTCCTTCTGCACTTTTTCTCTCACGACAACAGTGCATGTTTGGTTTGTTCTTTGAGGGAAATAGTTTTGTGAAGCTGTTGTTGGCCTGTGGAGAAATGTACTCATAAGAAATGACTCTGGAGAAGCTGCAAATAGAGCCATAAGAAATGAATGCAACTGATTATTTAATGTTTAACGTTGTTTTTATAGGCAATCATTTAAGCTTTGTTAGTTCCAGGTTTAATATGTGCAATAAGTTCATTTCAATAAGTTCTGCAATAAACATTGAACCAGTCCGGCCCTCGACTAGTACCCATTTTTAAATGTTGGCCCACTGTGTATTTGAGTTTGACCCCCCTGCTCTAATATGTCGCTGTCTTTGTTTTCAGGGTTGAACGCTTCGCCAGATCCCGTTGGGCGAGGAGATCGAGGAGCAGAGAGTTAAACCATGGAGAGCCTGCACTCCCACTGCATGAAATGCATCAAGAGACGGTGCATGGTGCGCCCGGAGCCGGGGGTTTGCTGCGACCTGATTGGCTGCCCTCTGGTCTGCGGGGCGGTGTTTCACTCCTGTAAACTGGACGAGCACCGGCTGCTGTGTGCCTACGAGCGTCTGCCCTGCATCAACAGAGGCTTCGGATGCCCTTTCAACATCACCCGCATCCGCATGGCCAAACATCTGGAGAAGTGTCCGGCTAGCATCGTTTGTTGCACCATGGAGTGGAACAGATGGCCCGTTAGCTACGCAGACCGCGAGTCCTACGAGAATCTGAGCAAAGACTTTGACGAGGTGGAGCAGCTGGACATGGCTCTGGCTCTCCAGGACCAGAGGATGCTGCTGGAGTCTCTGAAGGTCACCACCACCGTGTCCAAGGACAAGGACCACAAGAAGATGTCCAACGGGGCGTCAAACGCACCTGAGGTGGTGGAGATGGAAGAGGAGAAAGAGGAGGAATCGGTGTATAACGGGGGCTTCAGTGCCTCCTTGGAAACCAGCAGGAGTTTAGCCGCCGCTCTGGACATACTCACCAACTCCAAGGACATCGAAGTGATCGTGGGGGGGTTGAACGGAGGGAAGCACGGAGGGAAGAACCATGTTTACGCAGCAGAAGGGGGAAGAACGTGGACATGAAGGAGGAGGATTCAGACTCAGATTGTGAGCTGGGAGCGGTGGGAGGAGTGGACTGTGCAGTTGGGACAGAAGATTGGGTGGAGGAGAGAGACTTTGTGGAGCTTTTCTTCGAGGAGAAAGAGGTGGAGAGCATCGATGAAGAGGAAGAAACCATCGATGATTCCCAGTTGGTGTATCCGGTACTTCCTCTGAACTCTCTTCCCATGGCGCTGCTTTCTCAGGACTTCCTCCAAGCTCCAGTGCTTCGTCCAGACTTCCTTCAAGCTCCAGTGCTTCGTCCAGACTTCCTTCCCGTGGTTCAGCGACCTCCAGGCTTTCATCCCGTGGTTCAGCGACCTCCAGGCTTTCATCCCGTGGTTCAGCGACCTCCAGGCTTTCATCCCGTGGTTCAACGACCTCCAGGCTTTCTTCCCGTGATTCAGCGACCTCCAGACTTTCTTCCCGTGATTCAGCGACCTCCAGGCCTTCTTCCCGTGGTTCAGCGACCTCCAGGCCTTCTTCCCGTGGTTCAACGACCTCCTCCAGCGACCCCGATGCCCTTCCGTCTGTCGGACCACGTGATGCGTAACGGCTTCCTCCAGCACCTCCCCTCAGAGTTACGGTTCCGCTGCCTGGAGAGGAAGCTTCAGAGCGTGGAGGTTCTCCGGGGATCAGCATGTTCACTTTTAACGGCCGCCGGGCACCTCTATCCGACCCCTACTGGTTCCGAGCCAAAATGGAGGACAAGTCTGTGGACACGTCGGATTTGGAGGTGGCGGACGACCCGATGGGGCTTCACGGCATCGACTTAATCACCGCGGCGCTTCTTTTCTGCCTCGGCGACTCCCCGGGGGGTCGCGGAATCTCCGACAGCCGCTTCGTGGACGGATATCACATCGATTTCGGCACCCAGACGTTCTCCTTCCCTCCGCTATCCTCGCCACCAACACAATGGTTGGAGACGTGTCTTCGGCGTCCGCTTGTGATCACGCCAACCCCCAACTCTCCAACCCGAGCCCGTTCCACACGCTGCGTCTGGACCTGGTTCTGGAGTGCGTGGCTCGATACCAGACAAAACAGCGTTCTATGTTTACGTTTGTGTGCGGGCAGCTGTTTCGACGGGACGAATTCTCCTCGCACTTCAAGAACGTGCACGGGGATATCCACGCGGGTTTGAACGGATGGATGGAGCAGCGTTGTCCTCTGGCGTATTACGGATGCACTTTCAGTCAACGTCGCTTCTGCCCCTCGGTGCAAGGTTTCCGGATCATCCACGACCGGCACCTTGGGTCCTTCGGGGTGAAACCAGGCCCCCCGAGGTGTCGCAGGAGGGTAGGGTGTGATGGGGATCAGCTGAGCGGCCTTCCCTTCGAGGTGCTGCAACATGTGGCCTCCTTCCTGGACTCCTTCAGTCTGTGCCAGCTGTCCAGGGTGTCCCGCACCATGAGGAGGTGTGTGGCAGTCTGCTGCAGATGAGAGGCATGGTGGTGCTGCTGTGGAACAAGATCAGGAGAGCGGACGGGTCCTCATCGTGGCAGATCACAGACAAGGTCAGGAAGATTGTATTTCTCTAAAAAAAACAGGGTTCCTATATATCCTCAAACATCTTTAAAAGCTTTGCATTCATTAGAGAGCTGCAACTCAAAGTGTCAGACAATTCCCCATGCCACCGCCCCCGGGGGCAAAAACACAACAATATTCACGAAACTGTGTCTCAGGGCTTCTTAACATTTAAGAATTTTTTTTTTACTATTTGAAAACACTTTTAAAAAAAAACACACAACTAATCCTGAAAAGAATCTGCATTTTACTCCAGAATCAAAATGATAATTTGTTGGATTAGGAAATCATAAAATCATCCTTTTCTGAATTTGCAATTTTGAAAATATTTAAAGTGGACCTATCATGCTATATTTGAATAATATAGTGTAGGACCATACCTATATAAGGCATATTTATACTTTTCTTTTTTTTCAAAATACCAAACAGATCATGCATTTTAGCCATGCCTCATTTTGCTCAATTTGACAATTTCTAGCTCTGGGCAGATTCTGTGAGAACAGCACCACCTACAGGCCTGGCATATGTACTACAGCATCTCCAGCGCTTTCGAACGGCAATGGCCGTGGCTGTCTCCTCCTGATTGGTGGAGTTGGCCCAATAGCTGTAGCGCCACCGTCCTGACGTCAGGACAGTGTTCAAATCTGGATCAGTTTTTATCAGATCCGTTGCAGCCCCTTTTTTAGAGATTTGGGTATGGAGGAAAATAGAGAGGGTTGTGTTTTCTGACACTTATGGCGCGTTTCCACTACAGCGCGGAGCACGGTTTAAGAGGGCTGTGACGTCAGCGGCCCGTTTTGGTTGCGTTTCCACTTGGCCTAGTACCGGCTAGCGGGTCCTAATTCACAGTTTTTCTGGCCTCATAAAATCGTGGGTCTAGGGCCAGAGACAACGAGGCTGAGTCGGGCTGAGTATGCTAAACCAGAGAGAGAATCGCTGGCAAGGGGGCTACAACTACAACAAGATGGACATATTTGACCGTGATTTAATTGTAATACACGTTTCAAAATGATGCTGAAGTAACAACATACTGATACCGGTTAGTAAAAACCATGAATTAATGCTTTGTCAAGTCTGCAGACAGACGGCAGGCGAAAAACCTTTTAAAATGCATGTTTTCTAAATGGAGATTGGCTAAGCTAACGCAGTATATGCTCCGACCGTCCACACTCACAACAACGGCCTATACAGACATAAATAAAGCAGCGACTGTATTCACCATGACACAGGCAGTCTGTGGTTTGTACTTGTTTAACTTTTGTCTAGTTTCTGAACAGATATGAGGAGCTGTGAGCTCTGAGTGCTAACAGCTAACGGCTGTGTTGTTTTTCTGGGGTTCTCACTGAAGATGACGTCACGGCTCCGCCTACACTGCGTTACTATAGTAACTACCCCAGTTCCTAAACTGTAATGGAAATGCGCCATAAATACCCCTTTCACACCAAGGCTTTTCCCCTTCAAGCTCCGTGCTAGAGCTTTTCTGGTTCAGAACCGGTTCTTCGGTTTAGCGCCGGCTCTTTTCACACCGCTCAGAGCCCGACTGGTGCTGCCGCTGCTGCGTCATGACGTCACAGTTTACGTCGCTGAGTTTCTCCCCAACGGAGCTCACCTCACAACAACAACGGGCCGGGGACTGCGTCGGGTCGATGATCGTGTTGCTTTTAATCATACGAAGCCAGATTAAATTAAATAACGACTTCTCCAACCTTATACTTTTCTCCAGAGTGCCGTGGTTCATTGTTTATTAATGTGTTTCATTTACCGACCGCTGCAGTGCTGGCTGCTCTTCAACGGGAGTGTATTCTCCCGTTAGCTCCGGGTTAGCTCACACGGCTCTAAAGTATTCACTGTCTGACTGTCACACAAGCAGCTGATACATATCCCCAGTTCCCCTTAAGTGAATGTGTGTCAGTCTGAATTGACGCTGTTTGGCATCACAACGCTGTTATGAAAGTTTCTCTGGTATAACATGGGTGATGTTAGCATAGCAACCGAAGCTAAACTGACTACTTGCTAAGCCGTTTTCTACAGGCACATTTTACCGGCGTATTTTTCATTATGATTCTACTTGTGATAGTCGGACATGACAACCTGTGCAGCCCATGTATTGATTCCATCCGATAGCTGCTATAATAACAAACAAAACGTCTGCCTGCTCTCCACAATGATCAATAACAGCGAACGGATGGTCAAAGTAAGGTACAAATAAACAGAATCACACGAAGCCTGGTTAGTGTTGCCTGACTTTATAAAGTGTGTTTTTTTTTACAAGTGTGTGGTTGCCTTCTAGTCACTTTGCTCAGCACTACTGCTGGTTACAACTTTTATTTGCCGTACTCGCCTTAACTGTTATCTCAGGTTAATCTCGCCCCCCTCCGACGTAAGCGTGACGTATGCGGTTCTTGCTTCTACACGGACAACTTTTTGGTGCTCGAAACGAACCGGATTCCGGAGCTTAGAGGCTGCTCCGCTGCGGTGTGAACAGGAAAACCCGGTGCTTTTCAAGCACCAGCACCGAACCGGCCCCGAAACACCGTTGGTGTGAATGGGGTAATAAAGTGAGCCAGTCCTAACGAGGCCTAGCCATACCGAGCGAGGCCGAGTGAGGCCGTGTAGTGGAAACGCGCCATTAGTGAGTTCCCTGGAACACCGGGGACACATATTCATGTATAAAAGACGTACAAAAGTGCATTTTGCATGATAGGTCCCCTTTAAGCTGCCAACTATAAATTGATAAAATGGGATTTAAAAGTTTTGGCGGAAAACACCAGTTTAGCATGTCTTGTGATTAAAATAACGAATGCACTACAAAACAGAGTACTTGTTGAAGTCAATTTTTTTTTTAACATTGAGAGAAATTTGACCAAATTGAGGCAAAATCATCTCTAACACTTAATTCTTACATTTCTTTCTGAGGTAAAATTCTGTTCCCAGATACTCAGATACTCACTGCTTTAAGAATTTGTTTTACAATTTTAACCTCTTAAGCACGGCGGTCCCCCCATTGGACCCCTCCCACCTTTTTGTTTTCGAGATAATGTCTCAGGGCTTCTTAACATTTATGAAACTATTAATGTGTAGCACCAGATTAACGGGAAGAATCTCAGCTAACTGAAGATATGAACCATTTTTACCAAAACAAAAACACAAGTCTCATAAGAAGGGTCTAAATGACCCTGAGCGAAAAAATTCGACCGCACTGCGGCACACAATTCAAGATAAAGATACCCTTATTACTTATCGTAGCTGCACATACAATATATCCTATTAAAGCTGAGACTCCACAGATATTTAGGTATAGTATCATCACTGAGCGATCCAAACTTGCGACAGGGGAAGCAAACACAGACATCACAACACGTACCTTTACGGAGCTTTTACGGCAGATCATCTCACCGTAGCTGTCAATTAGGTCAAAAGACGTGTTCAATGGCATTAAAACGAAAAAAAAAATGTCTACAACTGTTGATCCATAGGTTGATAATGTACCTGTACCTTTTAAAAAATTATTTATAATCCATAATTCCATTTTTTATGTAAAAATCGGAGCGGAAAAGTTAGCTGCTAATGGTAGCCACCAGAGTGTATGCAGCTTCCGGTTTTGGTAACGCGTCACTCTCACTCCTTATTTGTTAACGTGTTGGTGTGTATATAACTTTCCCTCGATTCCATTGGCTCTAGCGGTTATAAAGAGATTTCATTCATCAGAATCGAGCAAGGGGGGCCAGAGATAGGTCAAATCCACCCAAATGACCCCAGAAGTGGGGTTTTTGGCAAAATCTCTCTAAAAAGGTCAAATTCCACTTGTTTTGCATCAATCTTGATACAGGGTACTTATTATATGTTGTACTTTGGATTCCTAAAGCTTTTAGTCTACTAACCCATCATCCAAGGGTAGTTTTCACTTTTAGTAAAAAATTATTTTTGGACGGACACTATAATTTACAGTTTTTTACTATGTAAAATCTGAATTTTCTTTAAAATAAAAAACATCTATATTGATTCTGACTTTTCTACATCCAACTCACAGGTTTATCATTACTTTGAGAATAAAGATTATTAATTTAACCCTTTTAGAAGGGAAGATATGGTCATTTGTTCTGGGAATGTCATTTTCGAGCCTGAGACCTGAAAAACAGGCTCAGGGCTTAAGAGGTTAAAACACAACTAATCCTGAAACTAATCTGCAGCTTAATTTGAGGCAAAATGATCTCCATTTAAAAAAAGATTTACCCCCTAAATGTCTGGTTTTGCAAAGTCATTCATAAAAATAAGTATTGGATCCAACTTTCCTTTAAAAGCACAGATTTTTTTGACCGTTTTCTTTGAGTAGCTATGCTACCCCCACCCTGATATGTAACCCCCCTACGCTTCAGTTATTCTTACATTTATTTCTGAGGTTTATGAAACACGTTTCGGATCTAACGCTCCTTTAAAAACACAGATTTTTGTTTCTGTTTTCTTTGAGTAGCTATGCTACCCCCGCCCTGATATTAACCCCCTCTCTTCTTCATTGGTGTCCAGGTGTGGCGCTTCAGCACGGCGTTCGGCACGGTGAACGAGTGGAAGTTCGCCAACATCGCCAGCATGGCCGAACACCTGAAGAAGTGCAAGTTCAACCAGATCACCAGACGCGAAGAGGCCGTGCCGCTGCCCTGCATGTGCTTCACCAGAGAGCTCACCAAGGAGGGCCGGTGCCTCAGATCAGTCCTCAAACCTGTGGCGTGAAGACCACGACGTTTCTCCCGTGTTTACAGACTCTGAGCGCTTCTCTGTGACGCACATTCACTGAAGACGTTGTTTCCTCCAGTGATTACAGACTCTCAGATTCACCGTCTCCTCTCTGAGGGAGCTACTGAAGACGTTGTGTTAATAACAACCTTTTTTTATTTTTATATCAAAGAGTCAGCGGGCTCTCAGAGGAACCGCCTTGTCTCCTGATCAGTCAGTCACATTTCTCTGGAAGCTCTTGTGACCACGAGGGAGCTTGATTTCTACAAGTTAGAATAATTATGCTGATCCCTAAATCTGGAGATTTGACATCCCGTCGGACTCTGAGACTCTGGGATGCACATTTTAAATATGTTCTGACAATTTGTACACAAAACCTTTCGTTTAGTAAATCTGCACACCTGTCAGCAACCGTCCTCATCAATTAAGCTTCAAATAAAGGCCTTAATCACACTGGCTGTCCTCCAGAAGAGGATTAGGGCCATGTGTAAAAACAATTATAAAAATCTGACCAAAAGTGATTTTATTTTTTACGTTTCAGAAAAAAGGTCAGAATTATTTTTTGCTCAGAATTCACACTTTTTTCTCAAAAGTCAATGATCACTTTTGATCAGATTATTTTTGTGGCTCTAATCCTCTTCCTTATCAACCGCTAATCTAAAAAAATGTAAACATCTGCTTACAGTGAGTCTTCTCATACTTGCCAACACCTGGAATAAATTGCTCTGAGTTAATAATTAAAGCAGCATTTTTTTTAAATAATGTTCCCTAAATTCTGTGATCATGCTAAACTAAGCTAACACTAGCCTCGGGTCGTTCTCTACAGCCATGAATGTCAGTGAGTGCCGGACCTCATTACCCTGCAGGACAGGGACACACTCACACACTCAGTGTGAGCAGATACGGGTGTGAGAGTAGATACAGATGTGAGAGTAGATACAGGTGTGAGAGTAGATACGGGTGTGAGAGCAGTATTAGAATAACAGCAGGGGGTCAATATGTTAAATATATAATATAGATATCATAAACACCTGAACGTGACTTCCTGAGTGAGAAAATCTAATGTTTTACAGAAACTGACTGTAAAGAAGAAAAAAAGTGTGATTTTTGTTTTTATATTTTCTTTGAAGTTTTGGTTTTTATTTCCTTTTTTTTTGTACCGGTACTTTCTCTGTGTTTTGGATCTGAATGACGTGTTTGCACATGAAGGCGTGTACTGTAAGACTTTATATTTGTGACGTAGCGGGATGTTTCTGTCCCTCCAGTTTCTGCATGTGTTTGGTTTCAGTTTTACACGTTCTCTCTCTCTCAGGCACCGTGAAGCACATTAACACAGCACCTCAGAGACCTGATGGACCCTCAGAGGCCCTGATGGATCCTCAGAGGCCCTGATGGACCCTCAGAGGCCCTGATGGATCCTCAGAGGCCCTGATGGATCCTCAGAGGCCCTGATGGATCCTCAGAGGCCCTGATGGATCCTCAGAGGCCCTGATGGATCCTCAGAGGACCAGCAGCACCTCAGAGGACCTGATGGACCCTCAGAGGACCTGATGGACCCTCAGAGGCCCTGATGGACCCTCAGAGGACCAGCAGCACCTCTGAGGCCCTGATGGATCCTCAGAGGACCAGCAGCACCTCAGAGGACCAGCAGCACCTCTGGTTTTTTAATAATGCAGATATTTGTAATTTTAATAAAGACTCAGTTTTTAAACGTTGATTGTTTTTTTTTGTTCCTTAAAGTCCTGAATGTTACACAGGTTACGTATTTATATATTATTATTTTAAGTAACAAGGATAGTTATTTTACCGACTGAGATTCTGGTTGTCGTTAAATTTGATAATAATTAATCATTTATTTTCTAAAATATAGTTTGATCACAAGAGTTCAATCAGGAGAGACTTCATTTGTTTAAAGAACATGTATTAACATGTCATGTGATAAATGTTAAAGGTAGGGTAGGTAAGTTTGAGAAACCGGCTCGAGATCGCTAGAATTTGAAAACACACAACCGGAGAAAATCTGCCACTTCCTTCCAGAGCCCCTCCTCCAACACACACGCGCACATGACCAATGAGGGCACGAGATAAGTTTGTGCCCCGATGGAAGGCTGACAGGCAGGTAGGCCATCCAGTTATTTTAGCCGGGCCGGCTCAGATGATTGGTCGTGCTTTTTACAGTATTACAGCTTCCACAGATGATATGTTTTTATGGATTTTTTGTCAAAGCACTTCAGATATTCATTGCTATCGGGATGTTAAGAGCATTCCATGGAATATAACAAAAATCTCGAGCCGGTTTCTCAAACTTACCTACCCTACCTTTAAGTCTTTGGCGATTAGACCCCCATCCTGAACCGTATCTAATGGGGGAAATGCAGCCGTGAGCATATAGGGGACCCCCGGGGTCTAGACACTGATGATGAAGATCTGGATTTGATGAGGAGATTGGATGAAGAGGAGGTGTGATGAGGTTTTTGGATTAGCTCTCCTGGCACTGGATGTGATGAAAGGAGGAGGATGGGGGGAGGCGGGCGGCAGCATGAAAACCTGAAATCACAGCTGACTGCAGGAGAGAGGAGAACCATTTTAAAGTTTGGCTGCAGCACGCTGATTGGCTGCTGGAGAATGAGGTGAAATGTAATTGGTTAAGGAGACGCCCGTGATGAGCTGATTATAAGCAGCTGCAGAGTGAACATACAGAACTCACACTGAGCTCCATTTACCTTTAACAGTAATTATGTTTTTATTTGTATTTTTATGCATACGTTGTGTTTTTGCCAGAGATACAAGTAATGGCACAAATGCGTCAAATTAAACCTTTATTTAAATACAAATATGTAATAATGTGTTAGTTTTACAAAGGCTCAGATAAGGTCAGGTACATTAATGAATAACATTTTAAATTATTAAAACATTTGATTAAATTATTGGGCTGATTTGGCTAAATGTAAAGTATGCATTGTACTCAGATCTGGTACTTGAGTAAAAGTAGAAGTACTCAGATCTTGTACTTGAGTAAAAGTAGAAGTACTCAGATCTTGTACTTGAGTAAAAGTAGAAGTACTCAGATCTTGTACTTGAGTAAAAGTAGAAGTACTCAGATCTTGTACTTGAGTAAAAGTACACCACTCACCTCTGAACTGTAGTGGAGTAGAAGTACAAAGTAGCATAACATGGAAATACTCGAGTACAAGTACCTCTAAAGTGTAAGTACAGTACTTGAATAAATGTACTTAGTTACTTTAGACCCTAAACAAGCTCACAGTAAAGAAAGAAACAGCTTCCAGGTTCACATCGACTTCCACTGCATTCATCAAGAGAGCCACATCGTGTATCTGTTATACTATATTATATTATTCCTTCACACGATTATCAAATTCATTAATAGGTCAAATGGATGCATGACAAATATTAACATGTTCTCCTTTTAAAAGGGTATAATAAACATCTCAATATGTTTTTCTGGATGTAAATAGAAGTTTGAGATTTCACAGACATAAGTACAGTTTTAGGAGTTTATAAATCATGCCGTTTCACCTGCTCGCCGCCTGGTGGCGCCATATCATATAACATCACAACAAACATTCACTGGTTTCTGAGTCCATCCTCACACAAGAGAGGCTTTTCATTTGGCATTTGGCTCGAGTTAGGGTTACACTCTGGACAGATCATGATCTCAAATATTGATTTAACTCTGATATAAGGAGCATGCTGCATATTACCCACACGTACTAATGCTACGGGGAGCTCTTACCTGCTGCAGGGAGCTGTAGCTTCAGTCACATGTTGCCTTCTGGCTTTCTGAGGATGATTGTCTGCAGTTTGTGTTGTTGGTGTGTGGTGTGTGTGTGTGGTGTGTGTGTGTGTGTGGTGTGTGTGTGTGTGTGGTGTTGTGTGTGTGTGTGGTGTGTGTGTGTGTGCAAGTGTGACGCTGAATATCTTCACAGCTTTGCGTCTCAAATAACCCTGAAAAACGTCCCTAAAACACAGAAATCTAGACCTCATTTTAGACAAAACGGGGGAGTAACACCCTCAAGCATGATTAAAAATCAAATGAAAACATATAATTATAGCCTGTGCAGGATGGTGATGCATAACCCGACACAACCTGATGGTTTAATGTGTGTTTAATGTGTCTGGATGTGTTTAAGTGTTCCCTTTTAACAGCAGATTGTTAACATGAAACCAGACACAGTTCTTCACGTTTCTGCAAAAAACAGACAATAATGTATTTCCTTTCTTACCGTATTTCACATCTGTGTTGCTCTGATCAGATGGGAATTTGAAACGGCTCTGTGAACACAAACCTGACTGCAGTATCGTCGCTTTGTTGCAGTGAAATCGCCGTTTTTCAACAGAATCATATTTTGTTTTCGTGATTTTTAACTTTATTTAAAACATCCGGCTACCAGGAGTGGGGTTCGAACCCACGAGGACTGATGTCCATTGGATCTTAAGTCCAACGCCTTAACCACTCGGCCATCCTGGTGCATAAACACTGCGTCACACTGCAGGTGAGTGAACCTGTGATTGACGTCACGACGCAGTCACGTGACAAAACATTTCAACACTCTGAAAACAATCCGGTTTTAAAGGAACTTTCTTCGAGTATTTCTATTTTCTGTCACGTGATACTTCTACTCCAATAAGACAAAGGTATTTCGCTTTGTATTCCACTTCTATTATCTGACAGCTTTACCGATATACAGCTTCTAAAATAAGATGTTTGTTTGAAATGTTACAGCTTTAGTCAATATGAAAATGAATTAACAACTTTATTCATAATTATAATTGTTCATGCTAAAGATCAACAGTGTTTGTTCCAGATCCTCTCACGTGATGTTTTTATTTTTAATACTTTAAATCTGTTTTTATTCATTTTAGGTTTCTGCAACCTGTACTTTTACTTGTAATACTTTAAAGGTAGGGTAGGTACGTTTGAGAAACCGGCTCGAGATGCACTTTTTGTTATATTCCATGGAATGCTCTTAACATCCCGATAGCAATGAATATCTGAAGTGCTTTGACAAAAAATCCATTAAAACATATCATCTGTGGAAGCCGTGGTACTGTAAAAAGCACGACCAATCATCTGAGCCGGCCCGGCTAAAATAACTGGATGGCCTACCTGCCTGTCAGCCTTCCATCTGTGCACAAACTTATCTCGTGCCCTCATTGGTCATGTGCACGTTCGTGTGTGTTGGAGGAGGGGCTCTGTAAGGAAGTGGCAGATTTTCTCCGGCTGTGTATTTTCAGATTCTAGCTTTCAGCTTTTACTCAGTGATGTAAAGTAACTAAGTACTTTTACTTGAGTAACATTTTGAATGCAGGACTTTTATTGTAACAGAGTATTCCTACACTCTGGTACTTCTACTTTTACACAAGTACAAGATCTGAGTACTTCTACTTTTACTCAAGTACAAGATCTGAGTACTTCTACTTTTACTCAAGTACAATATCTGAGTACTTCTACTTTTACTCAAGTACAAGATCTGAGTACTTCTACTTTTACTCAAGTACAAGATCTGAGTACTTCTACTGTTACTCAAGTACAAGATCTGAGTACTTCTACTTTTACTCAAGTACAAGATCTGAGTACTTCTACTTTTACTCAAGTACAAGATCTGAGTACTTCTACTTTTACTAAAGTACAATATCTGAGTACTTCTACTTTTACTCAAGTACAAGATCTGAGTACTTCTACTTTTACTCAAGTACAAGATCTGAGTACTTCTACTTTTACTCAAACACAAGATCTGAGTACTTCTACTTTTACTCAAACACAAGATCTGAGTACTTCTCTACCTCTGCTTTTACTTGAAGTACTTTAACTACATGTTACTGCACAATTTAAAAAAACTTGTACTTAAAGCACTTTATAAAGACTTTTCTGAATAAGTAATACTTCTACTACAGTATCTGCACTTTGCATACGTAACATGTGAATGCAGGACTTGTATGTGTAGTAAAGTATTTCACAGTGTAGTGAGTACTCCCTCTAACTGGGACCCCCCCGTGTTTCACTCTGAAATATAAATTACATTTTAATTTTACCGTCATGACTCGGAGGCTGCTGTGCAAACACTCAGTGTTGATTCAGCAAACTCATTACACACATACAATGCTTCATTAATGTGCAGAAAACAGACACACACACACACACACACACACACACACACACACACACACACACACACACACACACACACACTGCAGAAAACACAGTGAAAATACGAGCTGCAGGAAACTGAACACTACTGTGTGAAGAGGAGCTTCAGTCACGTGAAGCAACACGTTGAGAAACAGACACACAAACACACAAACACACACACACACTTGCACAACCCCCCCCCCCCCCTCACCACAGGCTGCGTTTCCTAACAGCCGTTGAGCAACGCCTGAAAGCTTCTAAAGAGCCGTTTACAGAAGAGCAGTATGATGAGAAACTCATACAAACATCATATTACATTTATTATTATTATTATTTACACTCATAAATATCATTACATCACAAAGCTGAAAGAGGACGAGGCAGTGATGGGTGAACTATAATCAGATTACTTTTGATAACATAAACACATTCTCATACTGCCTATACTTCTTTTCACCCTCTGTCTGAAACCAGAGCTGCTCTGATTGGTCAACCAGCTTAGAGATGTCCCGCCCCCTTTAGCCTATCACGTAAAATGTGTGGAGCGCGAGCCAATAGGAGCACGATCGTTCCATAGTGATGTCATTTTGTTACAGAACTCAGGGATTTTAGCATCTGCAGACCATTGACATGCACTATAGGGAGAGGGAACACCACAGGAGAGGAATAGGGCCTCTTTAAAGACATGTTGTTGTTTTTGTTTGTGTTTGTTAAGGGCTCATTTCATTTGAACATCCGTAAATGCACGTTCTTTTAATTTAAAATGTTTGTGTTTTTTAAAAAGGAATATATTTTTAAGGCTGTGTTCAGATAAGATGGCGTGAAAGAGGAAAATATTGTGTCATCTTTTACAGGAACCGTGTTCTCAGTAACAATCAGGAAACAACACTGACACCTCACTTCTGTTTTAAGATGCTTCAATAAATACACATATCACAGGCGTCTGCAGGAGAAGCAGATGAACATAATAAAATAACGTTTCATGAAGAAATTGCGGTGTGAATGCTGCTTGCTGAATGTCAGCATTCACACCATATGTTCTTCATCTGGACATTTCTGTTTGTTAATTCCCTTCTCCTTCCACATTTTACATCGCAGAATCTCTATTCCAACATCAAAACGTGCAGCTCGATCAGGACATGATCGCTATTCCTCTGGACATTCATAACTGTCATAAATCTAGAAATATTCACCATAATTCCACCCTTAGTATCGAAGTCTTCACTGTTTTGTGGTGGGCTACAACATGTTGATGAACAATGTTTAATATTTCTAGAATTATGAAAGATATGAATGTCCCAAGTAATAGCGTGCATGTCCTGAATCTACGAGTACAAATCTACTAATTCCATAAATCTACGTGTATAATTCAAAAGTTAGTATCGAAGTCTTCACCGTTTTGTGGCGACTGTGGCTCAGTGGGCTACAACATGTTGATGAATTATGAGTTAGTATTTCTAGAATTATGAAAGTTGTGAATGTCCAGAGTAATAGCGTGCATGTCCTAAATCTACGAGTACAAATCGTGTATAAATCTACATGTACAAAACGACTAAGTCCATAACTCTACGTGTATATTCAAAAGTTCGTATCGAAGTCTTCACTGTTTTGTGGCTGTGGCTCAGTGGGTGATCATGGGAGCACTGATTCACTCCCACGGCTACAACATGTTGATGAATAATGTTTGTTTATGTCTGGAATTATGACCGGTATGAACGTCCCGAGTAATGGCGAGCATGTCCTAATTGAGCTGCACGTTTGGATGTGGAAACGGAGATTCTACGATGTAAAATGTGGAGAAGAAGGCAATCAACAGTCAGAATGTTTCAGATGAAGAACATATGTCGTGAATACTTCCAATAAATAACCCAATAACCCTGGGGTCAGTATTTGTTGTTTGTTTTACTTGTCCCTAAAAGGCGCTATATACATTTAAGTTATTATTATTATTATTGTTAGTTGCAGCAGGGGCACCAGAAGAGTGTCCTGCAGGGATGGTTCCTCTGGTACTTCACGGCCTTCTTGATCTGAACGTTGGCCTTGGTACATAGTCATAATATTTCTAGAATTAAGACAGTTATGAACGTCCCGAGTAATGACGAGCATGTCCTAATTGAGCTGCATGTTTCGCTGTTGGTACAGAGTTTCTGCGATGTAAAATGTGGGAGAAGAAGGCAGAGATTTTCAGATGAAGAAACATATGTCGTGAATACTTCCAATAAATAGCAGGAATGCGTGTCAGTTGCAGCAGGGGCAGCAGCAGCAGAAGAGTCTCCTGCAGGGATGGCTCCTCTGGTACTTCACGGCCTTCTTGATCTGCACGTTGGCCTTGGCCACGTAGTCCTGCGTGGCGCCCACGTTGGCCTGGATGTTGTCCAGCATGACGCCCTGCTCCTCCACCAGCGAGGCCATCTGGGCGAACAGATCGTGGATCTCTCGAATCCTCTGCTCCAGCTCCAGAAGCTCCCGCTGACGGTTCTCCATCTCGCTGACGCCGTCCTCGCAGATCGACCCTCCAGAAGCAAGTTATCGGAGAACACGTTCCACTTCCCCGTCTCAATCATGTCGTCGATCTGCTCGCGGCTCACCTGCCCCATGATCTCCCTGGCGTTGGATACGCGTCTTGCAGTTCTCCCGCTGGATCATCTCCGCATCGTTGTACTCGGAGATGGCGTTGTGGAAGGCGGAGTTCAACGAGACGCACTGCGATCGCGCCATTCGAGAAACAGCGGACGTTGGACCGTGTTCTTCTTCCAGATCTTTGCTCAGCTTCCCTAGTTTCTGCAGACGAGTGTAAATCGCCTCTCCTCGGCTCTTGATGTCCCTCCCCAGGGCGTTAGAGTCCCGTTTGATGCTGCTGATGCGCCGCACGGAGGTGAGGAAGCGGCTGTTCTGCTTCCCAAGTCGCTTCACGTCCAGTTCAGAAGATGCATCTCTTTCCTCAGCACCTGCGCCTCTTTGTAGATGCCGACCATCACGTCCTCGCCCTGGAAAACCACGGCCAGGTCTTCATCCTCGTCTTCCTCGCCTCCATGCAGTCGGGCCTCTTCTTCCTCTGCAGGTTTGAAGGTCTGCAGATCAGTCAGGCGGTCCCTCATCGCTCCTGCAGCACCTTAAATATAGTTCAACCGGATTTAATTGTGTCTTAATGTACATTATTTAATTTCATATTCTGTTCTTGTACACATCATATTCTATTTACATATATATAATAGATACAGATATAGATATAGACTTCTTGCACTGTTTTGTATTTCTGTATTTAGTGTATGTTGCGTTGTAGGAGGAGCTCAGGTCAGAAGAATTTCATTGCCATTTCTACGCTGTAGCTGATGACAATAAAACCTTTGAATGTTGAACCTTCACTGACCTCTGACCTCCAGACACAAACACAAGGGAGGAAATCACTCACTTATAGATGGACTGTATTTGTCTTTTCAAACATTCAAAGCAGGGTAGAAATCACACTCTCACCATCGAGGGCATTATGGATCAAGTATCTGACCCACAGAGGATCTGTAGTGTCTACCTGTCCAGGTGATCTCCTGTCAGTTTAAAACGTCCTCAGTCTACCAGGAGTGGGGTTCGAACCCACGAGGACTGATGTCCATTGGATCTTAAGTCCAACGCCTTAACCACTCGGCCATCCTGGTACTTATTTTTTTAGATCTACGTGTTTAATTGAATGAGTACATATAAATATATGTAAAAAATCAACGTGTATAAAAACTATGTGTACAAATCATGTACATATCTACGTGTATAAATTGTGTATAAATCTACGGACATAAATCTATGTGTACAAATCTACTTTTATACGTGTACAAATCATGTACAAATGTACGTGTGCAAAGATACGTGTACAAATAAATCCACGTGTATAAATCTACGTGGATATATTTACGTACATAAAACTAAATGAATAATAATCTACACGTGCAAATCTACGTGTACAAATGAACATGTACGAATGTACTTGTACAAATGTACTTGTACAATTCTAATGTAGATAAATCCACGTCTACGAGTATTATGAAGATGAACAATTCTACGTGCATAAATCTATGTGTATGAATATGTGTCTATAAATAAATCTATGTGTACAAATCGAGTATAAATCTACGTGTACAAAATCTACTTGTATGATTTTGAAGTAAACAAATCCACGTACACACATTACTGATAACTGACTCAGTTAAGTCCTCTGGTTTTGATGCATCGAACATAGATGTGCTTTTTGTTCGACTTAAACTCACCTTGGAATACAGATATTATGAATAGCATAGCCTGTTCAATGTTTGGTTATATATACATTTAAACAAAGTCTTAAGCGTGTTTAGGTCTTAATCAAACGTGTTTCAGAATGAATCATCAGTATTTTAGAGAGTCTGTTTTGACTTCAGTCCTCAGGAGGAAACTGGGTCTTTGGGGAAGTTACTTAAAAGGTGTTACAACCAGTTTCATCACACGGGGGGGACGTTAGAGGGACGTTAGAGAGACGTTAGAGGGACGTTAGAGGGACGTTAGAGGGACGTTAGAGAGACGTTAGAGGGACGTTAGAGGGACGTTAGAGGGACGTTAGAGAGACGTTAGAGGGACGTTAGAGAGACGTTAGAGGGACGTTAGAGGGACGTTAGAGGGACGAATCCAGTTTAAAAAAGTTAAAACCAAAAATCCAATCAACAAGATGTGATTAACACAAAAATGTTTATAAAGTTACAAGCTAGGAAAAAAAAGCCTCTCATTTGTTGGACGTTTATTTCACATATAATGATATATATATATGCTATAAAGGCGGTGGGGCTCGTCAATAACAGTAGATATTATAGTTAAAATACAACACGTTTAATTATATTAATGATCTATATTAACACTATCTGTATTACTGCAGCAGCTGTGAGTGAATCATGATAACAGATCACACAACGTGGTTTTAACGCTCATGAAGTGTTCCTATCAACACACACTTTTATTATATTGTTTTCTAAGATTTTACGAAATAAATAAAACAGATTAACCTTAAAGCATCCCACCTGAAGACCATCAGTGTGTGTGTGAGAGGATTACTAATGTATTTATATGAAATATATAATAAGACGTACCTCTGAGAGCTGCTGTGAGTGAAGCAGAGAGACGGAAACACTCATTTCCCCTTTCTCTCCGTTATATCAGCGCGCACACACACACACACACACACACACACACACACACACACACCACACACAACACACACACACACACACAAACACACACACACACACACACAACACACACACACACACACACACACACACACACACCACACACACACACACACACACACGCTCTGCAGGCTGCAGCAGGTACTAACTAACGCGGAAGGACACGCCTCAAACCCACACACACTTCTGCTGTGAGTCCGGAAGGAGAGGAGGGGCTTCTTTATTATTGTGAATTAAAACTGACTTATAAATATATGTATATCCTGAAATACTTTCAGACAATTTTACGGTCGGGATGAAACTGAGAAACGTTGATTTGACTTATAACATAATTTACTCTCACATTTAATCAAATTATTATTTATTATTTGTTTACCTTTTAACTTTCTAAAAACGTTATGACTTTATTTCTGACTTTTAAACAATATTTGAAGGCATATTTAAGTTACTTTTTAATGACTTATTTGTTTCTTTTATTAAGATTTTACACGTGATTTTTAATGACATAATATACCTGACATTTAATAAAAAGATATATAAAAACATTTTCTTTTAACCTTTTGTGAATTTCTTGGACTTTTTTAGGACATTTTTTAGTTTTTCATGATTTTATAATGACATTTGAATTCACATTACTAATACACTAATGTTATTACATATAATGCTATGACTTATTACCACTTTATTTTGTGAGGTAATATAATAAGGACATCTTATACAAAACATTTTTATATAAATGTCATGGATATTCTTTCCATGACATTTATATAATATAAATATATTATAATATATAATATATAATACACTTCTTTATTTAGTTGAAGAAATTATAATTACATTTAATATAAATATATACCAGGATGGCCGAGTGGTTAAGGCGTTGGACTTAAGATCCAATGGACATCAGTCCTCGTGGGTTCGAACCCCTCCTGGTAGACGGAGGATGTTTTAAACCTGGACAGGTAGAGACTACAGAGTGAGGTTACCTGTTGGATCCTCTGTGGGTCAGATACTGGATCCATAATGCCCTCGATGGTGACAGAGTGATTCCTACACACCTTTGATTTGAAAAAACTAAAACAGTCCATCTGTAAAGTGAGTCATTTCCTCCCTTGTGTTTGTGTCTGGAGGTCAGAGGTCAGTGAAGGAGCGATGAGGGACAGACTAAAACAAAAAAGTCATTTGCAAAATACTTAAGCACGTCTTCAAATTAAAAGTCAGAAAGTGTCACGCATAGTTTGTCCTGAAAGAGTTTTCAATGTACATTAAAAAGTAATTTAAAAATCATTAAAACAATTAAAAATGTCTTCAAAAGGTTTTATATAAATTATACAAATGTCAAAATAAATGATGTCGTAAAAAGTCAGCATGTGTTAGAGGGCGAGGACTAAAATATGTGACTAAAAGTGTGTGTGTGTGTGGGTGTGTGTGTGTGTGTGTGAGTGTGTGTGTGTGTGTGTGTGAGTGTGTGTTTGTGTGTGTGTGTGTGTGGTGTGTGTGTGTGTGTGTGTGTGAGAGTGTGTGTGTGTGTGTGTGTGTGTGTGTGTGGTGTGTAGTCCTGAACTCACAGGAGAAACAGCCACGAGGCACAGAGACGTCCACTTTAAGGAGATTCACGATATATTAATGTACGTTTTTTAAACCTAATTTCAACACATCGTTCCACAGGAGTCTAAAGAGACCTCGAATCAGAGGATATATTATCATATTAAAACTCTACAAAGAAATAAAATAGGGCAAGAAAGTAGCTTCCCTGTGAGATGCAGGGATTAGACAGACACATATTTATAAAATAGTATAACAGGATGTAAAATACAAATAAAAGTGCAATAGAATCACTGGGACGTCTGTTAGACTTAATGTCCACTTTCCATTTGTTCTCAGGGCATATGTAGTTACACAGATGCCTTCATGTCTAACATCACATGATAGTTTTATAAATGCATTTATGAGATTAAATCAGAGACCACAGCAGAGGAGAGACTCTCTGATATCTCTGATGTGCGTGAAGATAAATCCTCCGTCTGCAAACTACCTCTCAGTTTCATGATGTCTGGATGAGGAAGCTGGATGTGTGTGTGTGTGTGTGTGTGTGTGTGTGTGTGTGTGTGTGTGTGTGTGTGTGTGTGTGTGTGTGTGTGTGTGTGTGTGTGTGTGTGTGTGTGTGTTGTGTGTGTGTGTGTGTGTGTGTGTGTGTGTGTGTGTGTGGGAAGAGTTTCCACAGACAGCGTGTTAGTAATTTCCTCCATGACTGTGAGTCACTGAGGGTTTTTATATCTCTGTTGATGACTCAGATAAACATTTAATCTGATCCTGAAACTCAGCACGAAACAAGCTTTAAAAAAACACTAAACATGATTTTAAATGGAGTTTTCTGCTTCATTTTGCACAAACTTCACTATGAACACTTTGCAAAGACTGATTTAAGACGAACTACATTTTCCTTATGACATCATATATTCTGACATTTAATACAATTATTATTTATATTTTTTACAACTTTTAGGACTTTTTTACGACGTAATATAATATTTGAAATGTTAAATACAACTTTTTGGAGACATAATTAATTAATTAATGCACATTACTAACTATTTTAGGACAAACGATGTCTGGCTTTATTTCTGACCTTTAAACAATATTTGAAGGCATGCTTAAAGGGGGTAGGTCATTTTGGAGAGACCGGCTCGAGATCGCTAGAATTTGAAAATACACAGCCGGAAGAAATCTGCCACTTCCTTACAGAGCCCCTCCTCCAACACACACGAACGCGCACATGACCAATGAGGGCACGAGATAAGTTTGTGCCCCGATGGAAGGCTGACAGGCAGGTAGGCCATCCAGTTATTTTAGCCGGGCGGCTCAGATGATTGGTCGTGCTTTTTACAGTACTACAGCTTCCACAGATGATATTTTTTAATGGATTTTTGTCAAAGCACTTCAGATATTCATTGCTATCGGGATGTTAAGAGCATTCCATGGAATATAACAACAAGTGTACAAAGTGGAGCAGCTCAGTGAGTTAGGAGGGGCCTGGTGGTGGAGCAGGTCATTTGGGTTAGGGGGGGCCTGGTGGTGGAGGGGGCCTGGTGGTGGAGCAGGTAATTTGGGTTAGGGGGGGCCTGGTGGTGGAGGGGGCCTGGTGGTGTAGCAGGTTTTGTGGGTTAAGGGGAGGGTCTTGAAATGTATTTGTTGACGGACGGGGAGCCCGGCGGGATGATTCTTTACGACATGTTGTAAGTCTTGAACACAAAGACCCTGACTATGTTTTAAAGACGTACTCAATGTAGCATTTTGTCACTTTTTAATGACTTGTTTGTTTTTAAGAAAACCAATACTATGACATCGTCCATCTTCTAGCTCTCATCCAACCCGGAACCATGGCCCAAAACTTCCCCTTTCCTCCCCACACCCACCAGTTCTGACAGGAGGCATCCTTTGACTTACTATAATATATACCATTTCCAATTAATGTTTTTTAAGTCATGAAGTTTATTTGAATTATTTAGGATTTTTTATGCACATTTCTAACTTTTATTATTGTTTTATATATTTTTTAGCCACTATACTTTGACATTTTCAAAGCTTATTTTGTTAAATCCAACGATGCTCTTATTTTGAAAGTCTGTAGTTTGTAGTGTGTCTGTCGTCCAGCAGATGTCAGACTTTCTGTTCCCTGCCGTTCCTTCTCTGCAGCAGAACTCTTCATTCGGAGCTCTGTGGGTGCTTTGGAGAAAGGACTCAAAACTGCTTAGCTTCGTTTTGAGGTTCAATGTACGTCCAATAGGATGGAGTTACGTAGGATGAGAAAGAATATAGCTTGTTCTGATCCAGGAAACAAAACCTCCCTGAGTTTCTTTTGACTCCTATAAATAAGTTGTAGTTAACGTTGGCAGGTTTTATTTCTCAGAATCGTTGATTATGTCCCGTTAAAGTCGGTCACTTTGATTCAGTAGATTTACAGCGAGCAGCAGAGACCGTCAGGAGAGGAAGGTTCCGTTTAAATCCGGTTATCTCAGTCAGCTGCTCTGATTCGAGCGGCGTGCTTTTTATTTTTCATTAAACTGTTCTGCATGAGCTTCACATGCAGGGAGGACTGAGGGACAACCAGGGGCCAAACAACCAGGGGCCAAAAACAACCAGGGGCCAAAACAACAAGGGCCAAAACAACCAGGGGCCAAACTACAGGGGCCAAAACAACTAGGGGCCAAAACAACCAGGGCCAACACTACAGGGGCCAAAACAACCAGGAGCCAAAACCACAGGGCCAAAACAACCAGGGACCAACACTACAGGGGCCAAAACAACCAGGGGCCAAAACAACCAGGGCCAAAACAACCAGGGGCCAACACTACAGGGGCCACACAGGGGCCAAAACAACCAGGGCCAAAACAACAGGGGCCAAAACAACCAGGGCCAAAACAACAGGGGCAAAACAACCAGAGGCCAAAACAACCAGGGGCCAAAACAACCAGGGGCCAAACAACAAGGGCCAAAACAACCAGGGGCCAAAACAACCAGGGGCCAAAAACAACCAGGGGCCAAAACAACCAGGGGCCAAAACTACAGGGGCCAAAACAACCAGGGGCCAAAACAACCAGGGGCTAACACAACCAGGGGCCAACACTACAGGGGCCAAAACAACCAGGGCCAACACAACCAGGGGCCCCAGACCTCCAGGTACATCTCGTTCTGTCCGGTTCAGAATGAAGGTTTCTAAATGTCTGTAGAGTCGCCTCTTGTTTGATTCGGCTATCTCTTTAATGAAACTCTGATGACTTTATGTTTTATAATAAATCTCTGTCTGATATCCAGTACATTTAAGACCATTTTATATTTTACTATTATTTGTAGTTTTTAAAAAATATTTGTTGTGCTGCGTTTTGATAAATAATATGGTAACAAATCAAAATTGAATAAATAAAAAACTATAGATAAATAATCCACTTAGCAGATATGGTATAATATGATATTTATATTCAAAAGAGATTATAAGGATAAACAGAAAGTTTAAAACAATTTAAAATACAAATATTACGAATAAATAACCACTGTTTAAATAATCTGGATCTGTGTGAAGTCCATAAAATAATGTTGTAATTATTATAAAGAATATATATTTGACTATTTATTATTATTTATTTAACAATTCAAAAATACAATGCAAAAACATCCTATTCAATTCAACTTTAGACGTTTGAAAAACAGATTAAAGGGATTTTAAAACCTCATTTTTAAGGAACTTTTTAAAACCCTTTAAGATATCAAACGTAGATATTTATACAAAATTAACACCTATTTTTACACTTTCAAAGACGTTTAAAAGATTTTATACCAATTAAAATCATATTTTTCTTATGCTGTTTAACACTGTTTTCAAGGCTCTGCAGAAACCGTAGTGTAAGAAGAGGCCTTCAAGTCTTAATAATAAGTCTTAGAGATAATTAAACTTTTTTAGCACACCATTAAAACCTTGAGACATGCACTTACATTTTGATATCCAAATATTCCCGTTACATACAAATCAAATGTACAACCCCCCCCCCCCTCTCTCTATGCTGTATTACATTATCTCGCATCAGGCCTCAAGAGTTAGGGTACAGTAATCAGTGGAGAAAACATCAGCTGTTTCCACTTCCACACACACACACCACACCCACACCACCCCCCACCCCCCCCCCCACACACACACACACAACACACCACACACACACACACACACACACACACACACACACACACACACACACACACACACACACACACACCACACACACACACACACACACACACACACACACACAGTTGTGACTCTGATTAATTGTCCTTATTGCTTCAGACTGACTCAGTGTCTCCGAGCATCTGACCCAATTACATGAAGTCTGTCATGAGGTCCGGAGGTTCTGAACTCACTTTGGTGAGTCACTTCGGGTCACTTAAAGGATTAACACTTGAATATATAACATTTCTGAATAAAACTGAACATTAAATATTAACTATATAACTATATGTTTGTTGTTCCCCGTGTAAAGGGGCCTTGGGTCCCTTGAAAGGCGCTATATAAATGTAAATCCCTTTTTCTCAAATTTCTAAATTATTTCTCAACATTTTAAAATTGTTCTTAAAATTCTAAATTGTTTCTGAATTCTCAAAATCCAGTTTTTTTTTCTCCCAAAATCCAGATTTGTTCTCATATCAGATGTTCCTGTCCTCCTGCAGTCCGTAACAGAGGAAGCTGTAAACATCCCATCAGCTCAGAGAAGCCTTCATTTAACGGTCTGTCCCGATTAAATCACAGAACTCTGTCACATGGAGACGAAGAGCAGCTTCACTTCATCACATTACACTTTAACCAGGTACAAAAACACGTCTAAAAGCAGAGAGGAGACGCTTTGTTCCAGATTTAGATGGTGAGTTAATCATGTAAAGTGAAGGAATACATGAAATAAACGGACAGCTGCTCTATTTCAAATACAATCAAAGATAACATATCATTAAAATATTTCAAGGTAAAGTGAAATGTACAATAAAATATGTATGTAACACAAGACAAGGACAATAACAGGCTAGAATAAATCCTCCAATAAAATATAAAAAAGAATTCAAATAATTTTAGTCAAAGAAATTACAGAATAAAATAATATGGAAATATTTTGTATAAACTCAAGAACTTAAAATAAAACATCAAATGACAGATAAAGAATTAAAATAGAAGTACGTCTCTTAGTTCAGTTTAAATCCAGAGGTGTAAAGTAAATATGCTAAGTGCATTTGGATCCAGTAAAGAGTTGAACTTGCTCTGATGACTTGTGTTTTAAAGCAGAGGTCTCAGAGCAGCTCTCTGGACCGACTTGTTGACAGAAAGTGATATAATGACCTAAATGTGAGTCTGATGTTCCCATGAGAGCGGATCCTCTCCCCGGACCTCCTGATGGGATTATCACGCCTGTTACTGTCAACGTGGAGCTCAGGGTCAGACACAGTTACACATGAGAGAACATGAGAGGAAACACATGGAGAACCACATGAGAGAACACCAGAGGAACACATGAGAGAACACCAGAGGAACACATGAGAGAACACCAGAGGAACACATGAGAGAACACCAGAGGAACACATGAGAGAACCACATGAGAGACATGTCAAGCGACTTTGTTAACTACTTTGAAAAAAAGGTTGATGATATTCGTTCTTCTTTTTCTGACCCACCTTTACTCACCGCTGGGTCACCTGACTCACCTTTACTCACCGCTGGGTCACCTGACCACCTTTACTCACCGCTGGGTCACCTGACTCACCTTTACTCACCGCTGGGTCACCTGACTCACCTTTACTCACCGCTGGGTCACCTGACCCACCTTTACTCACCGCTGGGTCACCTGACTCCCTTTACTCACCGCTGGGTCACCTGACCCACCTTTCACCCACACACTGACCTCCTTCTCCCCTCTCTCTCCAAGTGAGGTTCTTACCCTCATTACCTCTGCCCGTCCTACCACCTGTCCTCTGGACCCTCTCCCCTCAAACCTCCTTCAGACTATCGCTCCTGATATTCTACCGTTTCTCACCCATTCATCAACACTTCTCTAACTCTGCTCACTTTCCAAACAGTCTCAAGGAGGCAAGAGTAACCCCTCTCCTAAAGAAACCCACTCTCAACCCGTCCGATGTTATAAACTACAGGCCTGTCTCTCTCCTCCAGTTCCTGTCTAAAACACTTGAACGCGCTGTCTTTAACAACTCTCCTGTTGTCTCCATCAGAACAACCTTCTGGATCCGCACCAGTCTGGTTTCAAGGCAGGTCACTCCACAGAAACTGCTCTCCTTGCTGTCTCTGAGGAACTGCACACGGCTAAAGCAGCCTCCCTCTCCTCTGTCATCATCCTGTTGGACCTGTCTGCTGCATTCGACACGGTGAACCATCAGATCCTCCTTCGCACTCTCCAAGAACTTGGAGTTTCAGGCTCTGCACTTTCCCTCCTCACCTCATACCTCAAAGACCGTACCTACAGGGTAACTTGGAGAGGGTCCGAGTCCGACCCTTGTCAATTAACTACAGGGGTCCCTCAGGGCTCTGTCTCGGTCCCTCCTCTTATCTTGTACACAAACTCGCTCGGATCGGTCATTAGCCCGCATGGTTTTTCATACCACTGCTACGCTGACGACACCCAATTATTCTGTCCTTTCCCCGCTCAGAGACCCAGGTCGTCGCACACATCTCTGCTTGTCTAGCTGACATCTCTCAGTGGATGTCTGCTCACCACCTCAAGCTCAACCTTGACAAGACTGAACTGCTTTTCCTAACAAACTGTCATTCACCACAAACATCGCTGCTACAACCTGATTATTAATTCTGATTATTTAATATTTCTTTGTAATCTTTTTAGATTGTTAATTTTATTGATGTTTATTTTATTTTATGATTTTTATTTTAGCAATTGTTTAAACATGAATAGTTAACATCACACACCAAAAGCCATTGCAAGTTAAATCTATAAATATGAACAAATCTTAAGTTTAAAGACATGTACTAAGCTTATAGATAACTGCTAACAAAGAACCACAAAAACGATAAAATCTATAAAATAAATGAATCATATTTATAAAGAAATTATTTAAATAAATGTTTGTATTAAATATTTTTATTTTGCAAAATGCTGCTCTTGTGTTGTCTGCTGCTCTGTGGAGATGTTTCAATAAAGTTGTTGAATTGAACAAGAGCACATTTAAAACAACCTCAGTGACCAAAGTGCTGAACAGGGAACAAATACAATATAGAATTACTCAATAGGAGTAAAATAATAAAACAATAATAATTAAAAACAAGATAAAAGCACAAGAAACATATAAACACATATAGAAATGTCAACTAGTATTAATTATGAATGCATAAGATAAGATAAACTTTATTTATCCCGAAGGAAATTGTCGTGCCAGAGTTACAAAGACACAATAAACCCAGCAGCATGATAATAAAACGTACACTTACTAACAGAGCAGTAAAAAGAGCAATTAAATAACTACAGGAAACAGACGGTCACATAATGAATGTAAATATTAACAGTAGTGCAAAAAAACGTAGTGGGAGATACGTCATTGCACGTTATTAATAATAATAATAATAATAATAATAATAATATTGCACATGTTATAGCAGCGAGTGTTAATACAGTATGTATTTAAACTTCTAGTGTCCCACAGGGCTGTAACAGAGTCTCAGTAACACTTCAGTCACCTCAGGACGGGTTCCTCTGCAGGTTTCTTTTCCTTTTTTCTTCTGTTGATGCATTAGGAGGCGTGCCGTGCCGGGCCGGGCCAACAGTCTCAGAGCTCCATGTGATCCTGCAGGGGGGGTGTCGCTCTAAAAAAACACTTTCCCTCCATCCAGGCTGCATTTGAGAGCTTCTCTTCCTCCGCTGCAGACACAGGATTTAGCTTTTTCCTCCGCTGCTACATTTTGGGATATTTCCATTACCGGACAGTGACGGGCTGCTGCGGCATGGGCGACGCTCAGTCTGCGCACCGCGACGCTGAAGCGGCAGAGGAGCGGAGCGGGACGCGCGGGACGATGAGCAGGAAACTGGAGACAAGGTATCTGATCATCACTCACTCAAACACTGCTGCGATGCTGCAGAAAACCTTGACTCTCTCATATCTGCAGTGGTGATGTTCAGCATGCAGCACTGCTGGTGTTAAAGCTCTTATTTAGCTAGAAGCAGTCAGTGTTGTGCAGAGTAGAAATGCTGAGGCTGGGTGTTGTTGCTGCCAGCAGGACAGAGCAGCTGCCAACACATGCACCGACCCTGAGATGTGTTTAAAAACTAAGTCCTTGCATGTTTGGGTGCATCGAGCACAAGAGGCTACTTTTATTCAGGTGTCTTTCTAAAAGTAGCTGACTCTTATTCTGTGGAATGGAAGGAGCTATAGATGCTTTCCTGACTTTCCTATGTTAGTTTGAACCTGCTTGAGCCCCTTGTCATGGTTTCATTGATGCAGAGCAATTTGCATTTACCGTAAAAAGGGTAAAGTGTGCAGAGTGATGACCTCTCTGAGGAACCTGTGAGGCCCTGGGGAGATCTGGGGTTCCTCTCGCATCGATGTGTTGTTCTGCAGATCACATGAGAGCAGGAAGTCAGAGAGACAGCACTGAGACGAGGGAAGCAGCCGTAATGTGTTGGGAGTGATCAACACGAGATTGTGATTTCGCAGCACTTGACCCTTGAGACGGGCGATAACACGATTAGGAAGCAGGAGGCCGTCGTTTCACGCTCACATATCGCATGTTCCAGGGCTTTGTTTTCCAACATTAACTCCAGTGAGGGTGGAGAAAGTATTCCAGTATCATGTTTGTGATACTCTCAGAAACACTGCATTGATTTGAACTTAGTTTACATGCAAAGTATCAGAATGGGGATCAGGTGGCAGTGAGAGGATAGATGGATTCTGCAGAGTCTGTTATGACAAAAAAATGCTTACAAATAAAATGTTGCCGAGTCAAATGTCTTTGCATGACGGTGTTTTGTTACAATAAGACAAAGAGATCTTTTACAAAATTAGTTTGCTTACAGTATTTAAGGGTGTTTGCACCTTTTTTGTTACAGATTTAAAATACTTGAAGACATTCTTAATACCTGGGCTAACCCTAACCCGCCAACAAAAACAATTCCGCAGACAGACAAATCAAAAAGACTAAAATGCAGTAAATATTGTTTTTAAAGGGACCTATCATGCAAAATGCACTTTTGTACGTCTTTTATACATGAATATGTGTCCCGGTGTTCCAGGGAACTCACCAAGTGTCAGAAAACACAACCCTCTCTATTTTCCTCCATACCCAAATCTCTAAAAAAGGGGCTGCAACGGATCTGATAAAAACTGATCCAGATTTGAACACTGTCCTGACGTCAGGACGGTGGCGCTACGGCTATTGGGCCAACTCTCCACCTATCAGGGGAATGTGGGGTTGGGCCATGGCCGGCCATTGCCGCTCGAAAGCGCTGGAGACGCTGTAGTAAAGCAGCGAAGAAGACTTCCCGCGCATGGTTACCATGGTTACCCTTCTGTTTATTCTCCGCTGTGGCTTTCTTTCTCCCTCCCCGAGGCAAGCGTTTGCTCCCGCTGCTGTAATTCAATGCAATCCCTCCCGTCGGGCAAGCGCTGTAATTCTCTCCGGTTAGTCCACCAGCAGATGACAAACACCCACCTCTCCGCCTCTTCCAAGGAACGAGCGGACCGTGCGGCAGAGTTTCAGTTAGGTTTTCTTTCGCCGGTCAACATGTCCGTTAAAGTTTAAATCTTCGGACAAAATTAGAAAAGTGCCGTCAAAGGTCTTCTTTGTTTTTATTGAGCTTTAAAACAAATGAATAACGACTCTATATAATAATATAATAAAACACGGAGGACGGATCTATTTATCTCCCCCTCTTCTGACTTGATCAAGCAGCGGCTCCCCTCTCCTGCAGGGGGGGTGGTCAGCTGCAGCTCACAGAATCAGCCCCCTGTAAAAACAGGGCTGGAGAACAGCAAATAGAGCGAAATGAGGCATGGCTAAAATGCATGATCTGTTTGGTATTTTGAAAACAGAAACGTATAAAATACCTTATATAGGTATTGGCCCTACAATATATAATTTAAATATAGCATGATTAGGTCCCCTTTAAGTTAAATTACATTTGGAAAACTGACATATAAAAATGCATTAAAATGTAATTGTTCTGGGTTAAAAGACGTACACTAGCCACACAACAATTTTAACATGCAAACAAATTGGTTTTGGGCCTAGCAGAAATGATCATTATTGTCGGGAAAATACCGTTAAAAATAGAACCGGGAAACTGATTAATTTATTGATCCGCTCCTAAAATTCCAGAAATGTTTGGAAACATTCAGGGTTTGAATATAAAATCTGCGAGGCCATATGTACTCTGATGCATTTGTACTTTGTGTTTTCTAAATACATTTAAGAAGTACTTGATGAGTGATATTCCTCTCACACTGTACATTGTACATTTATATTTAATGTAATATTCCATTCCTTACACACTTAATGTAAATAATATTCTGCTTTATATTGCGTCTAAAGCCCTTCAATCGTGTTTTATCCGTCAGATAGTTTATAATTCGATTTTTATCTTCAGGTCAACTTGTATATTTTCAACTCTTTAATGTAGTCCTAGTCTTTCATTACATTACATTTACTTGTTAGACGCTTTTATCCAAATTTGGGGTGAAGTGTCTCAGGGACACAACGACATGCTGACTGCAGTGGGGTTTGAACCTGTGACCCCCTGATCCGAGCACCAAAGTACTAGTCCACTGCGCCACAGCCTCCCCTTTCAATTCTACTTATGTGAAATGCCTTGTTTTTATGCTGCAAACGCAAACATTTCCCAATTTCAGATCCATAAAGTACATCTTATCTTATCATCGTGCAACGTCTCTAAGTTTGGTCGTTTTCCCTCAAACTCAACAGCTTGAGACTGAAAACAAAGTGCAGCCTGTTCCCAGATCAGAGTTAGGCGAGGTGCGTGCATTTTAAAATGGAAAGTGGAAAATCAGCTCACAGCCTCAAGAATCACATTAGGCACTATGATCTTCAGGCATGCAGTCGTTTAATCCGTTTATTTAGGGAACAAGCCTTGATTTAATTCTACATTTAAGGCTGCAGTAACTCATGATGATGCATCGCTTCTCACTGGTTATCATTCAAAACATGTACGTTGGCTAGGATTAATCTTCCGTATCAATGTCCAACACGGTCTTAGCAGGTATTAGCAGATTTCTGTGTGGCTGTCTTATAATTGTGTTTCCACATTATTAATTGTTCCCTGCTCAGACTAATCTGGATCAGAACTGGATATTGGACTTTTAGGGTTATTTAACTGTGAGACTCCCATCAGACCCACTCACTGCTGACTGGACTGTATTGTTGGGACTCAGAATAGGATTTTGCAGCCCCAATTAATCCATATTTGTTTCACGGAAGTCTAAATTCTGATGGATTAGGCACATTTTTCTCTGGGTTTGAGCCCATGAGCAAATACTAATACCACAAATGTAGATATTCACAATACCAGTTAAATAACACGATTACCCATACCCAATGTAAGGATTGAATTAAAGGATCATGAAAGAAAGGATTGGATATTCATCTTAATATTTGTTTTGATTGGCTTCAGTTGTTTTAATGATGAATTACAAGCTGCTTAGAGCTAGTTTAAGAAAGCAGTCATAATTCCCTAATATCGATTTATTATAACTGTGATACAATTCCCTTTTAAAAGGATGTAATCAAGTTCCTCCCAGAAACTACATTTGTCACAGTTACATTGAAACACAATATGATAACGTTATAATCTACTCTCACAGAATACAAGTTTTTACTGAATAGAGCTTGAACGCTTCATTGTGAAAGTCAACTGAAAGCAGGTTAGCATTAGCAGCTAACATTGATTAGCTCTCCTGCAGATTACAAGACACATTTTCCATGTTACAATATTAGGGTGAAAAATAGGTTGCATTTGAAGATCTCCCAGGGAACTGGTTTCTAAACACAGTTTCTATTGACCCCAGGAAAAAAGGATATTGTTAGTCTCGAGCAGTGTTGGGTAAGTTACTTCCAAAATGTAATACAGTACATATTACTTATTACTGTCTTTTTTAAGTGATAAGTTACATCACAATATTACTGTCTCTGAAATGTAATGAGTTACACTACTTTTATATTACTTTTTAGTTACTTTACCAAAATAACTGCAAAAGAATGGCTAGGTATTTAAAGGTGGGGTAGGTAAGTTTGAGAAACCGGCTCGAGATACACTTTTTGTTATATTCCATGGAATGCTCTTAACATCCCGATAGCAATGAATATCTGAAGTGCTTTGACAAAAAATCCATAAAAAAATGTCATCTGTGGAAGCTGTAATACTGTAAAAAGCACGACCAATCATCTGAGCCGGCCGGCTAAAGTAACTGGATGGCCTACCTGCCTGTCAGCCTTCCATCTGTGCACAAACTTATCTCGTGCCCTCATTGGTCATGTGCGCGTTCGTGTGTGTTGGAGGAGGGGCTCTGTGAGGAAGTGGCAGATTTTCTCCGGTTGTGTATTTTCAAATTCTAGCGATCTCGAGCCGGTTTCTCAAAACCTACCCCACCTTTAAATGCTAAAATGTAGTTTAGTGCAGCTCATTATACATCCAGTGAAGGGCAATGTGGTATAGCATAACAACTGTGTAGGCCCTAAAGCAGGGGTGCCCAATACGTCGATCAAGGTAGTGTGGGTAGATCGCATGGCATTGAAAATATATATATTTATTTTTATTTTTATTTTTTTAAAGTTAGCCTATCATCCATCCTTACTATGGCATTTGCCACTTGATTGACGTACAGGTAAGCCAGTCTGAGTTGTATTGTGCCATACGGGTTCATGCAGTTATGAGGGGGCCTCACCTCCTCATCTGAAGCGCAAATGCGGCGCACTATTATTCGCTTATGCGGCGCAATTAGTGTAAGCGCGCCACAGTTTATCCGCCGTTTAGTCCACTAGCACCGCTCGCGACACAGATGGTGCTGGGGCGGCCCTGTAGGTAGATCATTTGGGCTTGGTCATTTTAAAAGTAGCTCCCAAGCTGAAAAAGTGTGGGCACCCCAGCCCTAAAGGCTACTAACAACTTTTATTACACGGCTTAGTTGAATACTTGATTCTGATTGTAAATTCTTAACATGTGACACGTTGTTAATACAGTAGTACAGACCACTGTCAAGGACTATAATGAAGGTTGCTAAGGAGGATCAAGAAAGGGAAAGGAAAAGAGGTTAAAAGACGGAGCGCTGGACGTCAGATAAATCACCAGAAGAAGGCAGAGAGGAAGTAAACACTAACAGGAACACGGAATGGGCTCTGTAGTTTGTTTAGTATATGGCCGTGTAATAAACGGGATAATGTGCAGCGAAGCGGTCATTATGGGGAAAAGAACACCCGACAGGCTGATCAGGGAACCAAATCAGAATCAGCCTGAAGGGTAAACACCAGGTTTACTAATCTACCCGCACAATGTTTCTCTGGTGTCGGAATGTCTCGTGATGTTTGTAAATTCTTAAAAAACAAACACCATTTAATTTCGGGTTAAAATTAGTTGTAACTGCGTTACTGAGAATTGTAACGGGTAGTATATTACCCAATTGTCATTAGTAATGCGTTACATTACTTCGTTACAGCAAAAAGTAATACATTACTGTAAATCCGTTACTTTTGTAATGCGTTACACCCAACACTGGTCTCGAGTCAAAACATGACCGCCTAAAGAGAGACTTTCTAGCTTCTTTACAATATTATCTTTTCCACAAGAGCAAAGGTGCATTGTACGCTTTTCTTCTATTCTCGATACCTAAAAGAAACAAGTACCAGTTCTCAAGACACCCCTACTTTTAGCTGAAACCAGTTCTTCTGAAAATACTTACAAACAAGCAAATGTTTAAAAAAATGACTGCCTAAAGACAGACCTTTTACTATCATCTTTGCAATATTATATTTTCCAGAAGAGCAAATGTACATTTTACGCTTTTATTCTAGTCTCGATACCTAAAAGGAACCAGTACATGGGTCTGAAGTAGCAGTTCTCAAGACATCACTACTTTAAAGGGAAACCAGTGCTTGTGAAACTACTTTTACAAACAAGGATATGTTAAACCTTTACTGCCTAAAGAGAGACTTTCTCGCTGCTTTACAATATTATCTTTCCCAGAAAAGCAAATATGCATTGTATGTTTTCTTTGTGCTTTGTTTCAGCCTCTCATAAACAACGGACAGGTCTCTGAGATCAGTGGGAAAGCAGAAAGCTCGATAGCCGAAGTGAATGGTCTCTGTGAGGAGCAGATTCCTGCAGAGGGTAGGTTCTCTTTTACTATTACTTCACATTACGATGCACAGTGTCAGCAGCATTTTAACAGATGCATTAGTATTTGTTTACAGCTCATAGAGTTTCATCTCAGTCATCAGTCTCGTACAGCTCTTTGCATCCAAGTATTTTAATATTTAATCTCTTTCCTGGTTTAGATTTCCTTTCACCAGAGAAGGATGATTCAGAAACAGAAAAGCCACTCGAAGAAGAAAGACCTTTAGAAAATGTTGAAATAAGTGAAAAGGAATCGCCTAATGAAGCTGATGCTGATGAAGACGTACCTATGGAAATAATTGAAATGGATGCAAAGCAGAATGACATAAATGAAAGTTTCAGGCGATTTTTCAGCAACATTGGTTTGAAGTTGACGGTAAAGAGTGGCTCAGGTGACGTAGCATCAGATGACACCGACAAGGAAGACCCACACAGACCAGAAGACATTGAAGATACAACAAAGGAAACCACAAGTGAGAATCCTGAAGAAAATACTGATCTGAACATGGCTCAGGAGACGTATGACAATGATTCAACAACATGTCCTACCCTGACTGACGTTACACCGGAGGACGCTCCACAAAATGCGGAGGAGAAAACAACAGAAACCAAAGAGGAAGTTGAGTCTGATTATGTAGATGCAGAAATGCCTGTAGAAGAAGATACACAGCAGGATGCCACAACTGAAGAAGAACCAGAATCTCCTTCTGGTCCCGAAGAGGCGGAGGTCGTGTCTCCAATTAAAAGATTTTTCACTACTGGAATCTTTTCTGGACTACGAAAGAAAAAGAAGCTTCCAGAAGAGGAGACAGCTGACAAAGAACTGGAGGACCTGGGGAAAAAGGAGGTTGTAGAGACGGCAGAACAAACTGAACAAGACCAACAACAGGATAAAGAGGACATCCGTGATGATGTTGAAGCAGCTGCAGTTGAGACAGAACATAAAGAACTGAAAGGGGATAAGATGCCTGCAGCTCAGATCCCGGATCCTCTGACCATCATCGTCACTGAGCCTGAAATCCTGAGTTCTCAAGAGAAGGAAAAAGTTCAAGCAAGTCCTCTGAAAAGGCTGTTTTCAGGTTCTAGTTTAAATAAACTGCCCAGAAAGCAAAGGAGCAGGAGATCAAGTGATGCAAGGATGTCTGACTCTGGAGAACATGTTTCTGATAAAGTCATATTATCGACTGAGTCAGTTGAGAATCAGAAAGGAGAAGTTCGTGCACAGTCCTCTGCAGAAGAGGAGGAAGGTGCATGGGCTTCCTTCAAAAAACTGATGACTCCCAAAAAGCTCAGGAAGAGACCGTCAATTAGTAATGAAGAGACTAAAATCAAATGTTTAGTCGAAGAATCAAAGCCAGTTGAAGGAGGGCAAATATCAGATCACAGCACAGAAGAAGGCAACAAACGAAAAGACTCTTCTGTTTCATGGGAATCTGTTTTGTGTGGATCTGGAAGGAGAAGAAGCCGTAAAACATCCGACTCTGAGGAGGAGATACCTCAAAATAATAACGATAAAAACAAGCAAGACACTGGATCTAAAGGTGGTGCAGAGTCAGGGCTCGAAAGCTCTCATGAGGTTGATGAAAGTGTAAGTCCTTCAGAGGGGGATGCAGGGTCCACATGGAAATCGTTGAAAAGACTTGTCACCCCGAAAAGGAAAGCAAAGGATGAAGATGAGAGCAAAGACGGAGTACAATCTGATAGTGAATCTACTCAAGATGAGTCCTCCTTCTCAATAAAGAAACTTCTACCTGGCAGAAAGAAGAGAAAGTCTACCGAAAAGCATGACCAAGTATCTTCAGACGAGGCGGATAAGGACGTTGCTTCAGAAGATGAAGACTCGGAAACACCAGCTATTGTTCCTTTGTCTGAGTTTGATATAGTTGAGACAGCGGTTCAAATACAAACACAGGTAGACATAGAGAGGCGTATTCCCAAGGAAGCAGACCATGAAGTCCAGCGAGACCTCCTTGATCAGAAGGCCGAGCCAGTCCTACAGGGGGTCTGTCTGCAAGCTGAAGCAAACAAAGTCCAAGACAAGGAAGATGCTTTAGAGAGCAAGGCGCCTACAAATCCTGCTACAAATGAAGAATCTGATGATACAGAATCACTCAGTAAACCACAGCTCAGTGACATCCCAGAGGAGGCCACCCCAGCTTCTGTCACAGAGGACGCAGCTAGAGATGACACTATCGCAGAGGACCTGATAGAGATCACATCCGAGGCCATTACTGCGCCAGAGCCTTTGGACATCACCCAGGAGGATGAAACTGAAATGATCTCTGCAGTTTCACAGTTATCTTCAGAGTCTTCGAAAACATCTGGCAACACGACACCAGTTCCAGCCGAATATGTTGTGGAGGAAACAGATGCACTTCTGTATCAGGTTGTTGAAACCATTTCGATTAGCCCAAAGCAAGTTCCAGTTTGTTCCGATGATGTGAGATCTAATAGAGTGGTTGTTTCCGTCTCGCATCAAATAATGGACACAATTGTAAAGAAAGGGCAGACAGTTCTTGAAATACACAAAGGATTAGATGCAACTGACAGTAACCCAGATCTAGATGTTGAAGAACTGGAAGCAGTTGACAGACTTACAGCTAGCGCCCAAACAGAGAGCATCTCTGAAGTCAATGACTCTGTTTCCACAGAGATCGTATCTGAAGTTCATACAGAGGAGTTTGACACTGCTGATATTGCTTTGGATGATGTACATGAGGTTGATGTTACACATCCGGAACACAGCCTTAAAGAACTAGAAAGTATTGATGAGATCTTTCAGCTGGGGGAATGCCTATCAGCTGCTTCTACAGATATACTCCCTCCAGGTGAAGAAAGGGTCCTGGAGGAAGGATCTCTAGTTGAGGCACATCTAACTGGAACAGAAGCTGAGGAAACCAGGGATGAGGCTATGGAGCAGGAAGTCCCATCTCTGACAGAAAAGGAAGATCTTATTCACAATGTCACCGATCAAATTCAGGTTGAGGATAAAGATGAACCACCAGCTGAGGCCAAGGAGAAGCAGGAGTTGGATCCAGAGGAGGGTAGTGTTCAATCCCCTGAAAAGGATATTATATCAGAAGACATACCAGCAGCGGAAACACATGAACACAAAGAGGAAACATTGCCCCTTACTGAGGTCAACGTTGAGCCAGAGAAGGAAGATGAACTAGAAACAGATGTTGAAGAACAGGAAGCATCAGAAGCTCTGCAAACCTCCACATTGGTTTCAGAGGAGGGCAGTGATCAATCACAACAGAGGAAGTAAGATCAGAGGACTTTCCTGAAGCAGAACCTGATCAACTCAAACAGACAGAAGAGTGTCTCGCTGAAGTCAGTGTTGAGCCAGAAGAACCAAAAGAGGATTTATTACCTCTAACTGAAGGCAATCTTGAGCAAGTTGAGGCTTCCAGAACAGTTGAAGAAGTATTAGAAGCTGAAAAGCATCTGTATCAGCTTCAGAGGTAGGTAGTCTTCTTTCACTTGAAAAGGAAGAAATACCAGGGGATATTTCAGCAGTGGAAGCAGTTACAGATGAACCCAAAGCGGAAACAATACCTTGCACTGGAGACAATCTTGAGCCAGTGGATGCTCCCAAAACCAATGATGAAACACCAGAAGTATTAGAGGTTGCTCAAGCACCTACATTCAAACCGCCAGAGGTCAGTGTTCAATTGCTTGAGAATGACATCATATCAGAGGATGTTCCCGAACCACAGAAAGTTATAGATGAAGCCAAAGAGGAGACACTACCTTGCACTGAAGCCAATCTTGAGCCTGCGGTTCCTTCCACAACTCAAAATGTTCAAGAACCAGTAGCATTGGAAGCTGTTGAAGCATCTACATCAGATTCAGCAGAGGTCAGTGTTCAATTGCTTGAAAAAGAGGTAATATCAGAGGACGTCTCCGTAGCAGAAACTGAAGTAGAAGATACCAAAACTGAACATGTTTTAGCACCAGAAAAACTGGAAACAGATCCAGTAGAAGCTGTTCAAGTACCCACATTAGATTCAGAGGCAGGCAGTCTTCAATCACTTGAAAAAGAGGTCATATCCGAGGATTTTTCAGGTGAAACTAAACAGGAAACAATACCTTGCTCTGAAGCCAATGTTGAGCAAGTTGATGCTCCCAAAACAAGTGAAGAACCAGAAGTATTACCAGCCATATTAGGTTCGGAAGACGTAATAGAAACAATTCCTCTAAACAAAGACAATACTGAGTCAATGGAAACACCAGAAACTGAACATGATCAAGAAGAAGAAATAATACAAGCTGTTCAAGCATCTAGATCAGATTCAGAGGTTGGTAGCCCAATATCACTTGAAAAGGAAGTAGTATCAGAGGATATTCAGGAAGCAGAAACCGTTACAGAGGAACCTAGAGGTGAGACAATAACTCCCCTTACTGTCACTTCTGAGCCAGTGGAGGCTTCCAAAACTGGAGATATTCAAGAACCAGAAGAACTGCAAGCTGTAAAAGAAGCAACATCTGATTCAGATATGGGTAGCATTCCATCAATTGAAAAAGAGGTAGTATCTGAGGATGTTCGTGAACAAAAAACAATATCAGATGAACCCAAAGAGGAAACAAAACCTTGCACTGAAGCCGATAGTGAGGATACTTCCAAAACAGTTGGACAACAAGAAATATTAGAAGCTGTAGAAACACCTGCATCAGATTCAGAGGTGGGTAGCCCTCAATCGTTTGTAAGGAGGTTATCTCAGAAGATATTCCAGTAGTGGAAACAGATAAAGATGAACCCAAACAGGACGATGAAGTTGAGCCGGAAGAAAGACTACCAGAGGAAGCTGCCAAAACTGAACATGTCCAAAAACCAGAAGATATAGTGACTGAAACAAAAGCTGATGAAGGAACATCAATGGATGTTCAGGAGGTCCTGGAAGATATTGAGGGAGGTAATGCTAAGGAGGAGATATTAATAGCAGATGTTCCCAAACCAGACGTTGACCATGTCATTGCTTCAGTTACAAATGGGATTGAAAATGAAGTTGTGGCCCAACTGGATACTTCTTTAGAGACGGCAGAGGATCAGAGATCAGAAAGTATCCCACAGGATGTCGTGGTTGAGCCGGAAAACTGTGTACTTGAAGTTGTAGACGAGTTAAAAACATTGACAGCAGTTTCTGTATCCCTTGTTATTGAGGAAACAAGTGTTCAGGTCCTGGAAAAGACCGTATTAACCGAACAACCCCCAGCTGTGTGAAGACACCGCTAAAGTTACCAATGAGCCAAACCATGAAGTGCAGCTCGGTGCAGTGCAAGCCACTGTTGAGACAGAAAAAGAAAGTGAACTTCCAGGCACTGAGACAACAAATGCATTTGAGCATGCAGTCGTGGCACAAGTAGTCGTATGCAAAGATGCCTCAGTTGCAATACCTGATGTGTTGGTACAGGAAACCTCAGCTATCCCTGAACCCTTGATCAGTAAGGTGGCAAGTGAGCAAGAGTTCAAGGATGAGTTAGAGACTTCCACACCGTTACTGAAAGATGAAGCAGATGAGAAAGTAGAGGGAGGCAGCGTGGTGGTAATGATGCATGTGCCATCTGTCGAGTCTGAGGACAATCACAGAATTCAAGTACAGGTGGTGGACGTTGATGTAAAATCAGCCGAGACAATTCGGGACTCAGTGCTAGAGGTAGGGGTCACAGAAGACAAGGAAGTCATCGATGTTTGTCATGAAACAGTCACAAAGGTAGAGGACCTCTCAGCAACTCCAGAGATTGAAGAGGAACTAACTAACGAGGAACTCAAGGTGACCATTGAAGAAGTTGTTCCACACGTAAAGGAAAACTTACCAGAACCTGAATCAGTGGTGGAACAAGAAGGCGTAAATCAGCCAGAAGCTGTCAAAGAAGTGGTTCAAGGTGAAGTTGAGGCCCCAAAAGCAATGGAGGATAATAGTGAAACATTTAGAGAAAGACAAGAAGAAGCACCTACTGTTGTCAGTGATGTCTCTGCACCTGAACAAGTATCCAAGGATCTTGTTCCAAATCAACCAGAGAGTTCAGATACCGCCATCATCAAGAGAAACATGATTTGGAGGAAACTAAAGTTGAACAGGAAAGATGCAAAGCAGGGGTTGTAGTAGAAGAGGTCAAATTGGATCAAATAATTCATGAGGAAGCTCAAAAGATCCAGAGTCCGTTTGTAACACATGGTAACGCTGGAATAGCTACCCCACAAAACACTGGGATCATCTCGTCAACAAGTAACGTCATCGAATCCCCTTCAAGTGTTTCCATTGAATTCAAACTCAACATACAGTACAGACGAGCGAGTTCACAAGCTCCAGACGTGTCGGAGGTCGGAGTTCAGGCAGTGGAGGAACCTGTGAATCAAATACAAAGAGATGAGAGCGAGATACAGATAAAAGAGAGTGCTGTTCAGGCAACAGAAATCACAGAACCAACGGTAGCCTCAGATCCAACAGAAAGAGCCGTCATCACGACTCCTCCTGTCCTCCTGGATATCCACATCCAAGCAATGGAAACTGTAGAAGCGCTGGAAGAAATCAAACCAACGGAGAGAGGGAGCTCTAGTGTCCGGGTGGCAGAAACCATACAACCTGTGAAGCAAACCGAGCAAAGAGGAGTGTCCCAAAGTCAGCCGGTTATCTCTGTAGCTGGTGCCCAACAAGTGGAGGAGCCAGTCAAAGCACAGGAGGAGGAACATGAGCAGGATGTGTGGATGGATGCGGAGGAAGACATTCAGGAGGAAACAGAGGTGCTCCGTAAAGAGGAAGAGGAATTTCTGGAGCCTTGCAAAGGAGACGAGGAAGAGGAGAAGGCAGGACTTGAGTTAGAAATGGCTCCTAATGGCAAGACGGAGGAGGAGGGACGTCATCTGGAAACGCACAAAACAGTTGAGGTGGAGAGTGATGAAGATTTCGCTGTGGCTCTCGAGAGTCCTGACGCCGAAACTGTGAGTGTCACCACGATGTAGTGGGACTGGTTTCCCCCAACGTCAGCGTCATTCTCCAGGTGAGCCTCTCCAGTTACTTGTGATTTTTTAAACATTTACACCATTGCAGTTTGTTTACACTCTGAAACTGCTAAATCACACAATTAGCAAAATCAGTAATTCTTCATTTTCATGCACGACAATTAAAAACCTTTATCTACAAACACAGCAAATCAGACTCAATATCAGATAAATCAATATATCTTTTCTATATAAAAAGTAATAGTATTTTCCATTATCGTAGCACAACAGTGGATGGCATTACTGCATCACTTTTGCATATTTCATTTAACTTGAATAAAGTACACAATATGAAATACTTTATAGTTTTAAGGAGGCTCTATTCTGCTTTTTGTGGTGTTCCCTTCCCTGTTGTATAGGTTTTCTGTGCATGTAAATGGTCTGCAAAGGTCAAAATCCCAAAGTCATAGTCTCCTTTTATGGTTATTATGTATAACGTGTTAACCATTGGGTGTTTATATCTGGCCTTTTGCCGTGTGCAAGCATTGGAACATACGAAAGACAGGAAAGACCTAATTTTGTTCACTTTTACTGCAAAAAGATGAATAACAGACTCATTTTGGAAGACAAAAGTATAAAAGCAATTGTAAAATAATACTGTGAAAGCATGCATTACATTTAATGCAATATCAAACTTAATTGAAATACCATGCTCCTCTTACCTCTCTCTGCAGGTTGGACGATCAAAGAGGACGACGTTTTCAAAAAGCCTTTGAAGAGTTTCACCGACAGCGGCAGAAAACAGGAAACTGTATTTTGATGCTTTTTATTGACATCCAAAAATCTAAGTTTGTATGTAAGAGTATTTTATCAATATGAATATCATATATAAGTGTGTGATTAAACAGAGGAGAGTGCTCGGCTCAGGGTGCTCGCCTCAGGGTGCTCGGCTCAGGGTGCTCGCCTCAGGGTGCTCGCCTCAGGGTGCATGCAGAGTGAGTTTTATTACTAATCCTGTCTTTCTAATTATATAAATCATGTTTCTGCAGATTTATCAGATGAATGTATGTCTCACTTTAGCGCTTTAAATACATTTAAAGGGGACCTATCATGCAAAATGCACTTTTGTACGTCTTTTATACATGAATATGTGTCCCCGGTGTTCCAGGGAACTCACCAAGTGTCAGAAAACACAACCCTCTCTATTTTCCTCCATACCCAAATCTCTAAAAAAGGGGCTGCAACGGATCTGATAAAAACTGATCCAGATTTGAACACTGTCCTGACGTCAGGACGGTGGCACTACGGCCATTGGGCCAACTCTCCACCTATCAGGGGAATGTGGGGTTGGGCCACGGCCGGCCATTGCCGCTCGAAAGCGCTGGAGACGCTGTAGTACATATGCCAGGCCTGTAAGTGGCGCTGTAGTCTGCCACAAAAGCAGAAGAAGAAGACTTCCCGCCCATAGTTACCATGGTTACCCTTCTGTTTATTCTCCGCTGTGGCTTTCTTTCTCCCTCCCCGAGGCAAGTGTTTGCTCCGCTGCTTTAATTCAATGCAATCCCTCCCCGTCGAGGCAAGCACTGTAATTCTCTCCGGTTAGTCCACCAGCAGATGACAAACACCCACCTCTCCGCCTCTTCCAAGGAACGAGGGCACCGTGCGGCAGAGTTTCAGTTTCAGTTTGTTTCGCCGGTCAAGATGTCCGTTAAAGTTTAAATCTTCCGGACAAAATTAGAAAAGTGCCGGTCAAAGGTCTTCTTTGTTATTTATTGAGCTTTAAAACAAATGAATAACGACTCTATATAATAAAACACGCAGGACGGAGATCTCTTTTTCTCCCCCTCTTCTGACAGCCCAGCAGCTGATCAGAGCACGGCTCCCCTCTCCTGCAGGGGGGCGTGGTCAGCAGAATCAGACCCGTAGACAGCAAACAGCACATAGAGCGAAATGAGGCATGGCTAAAATGCATGATCTGTTTGGTATTTTGAAAACAGAAACTTATAAATATACCTTATATAGGTATGGCCCTACAATATATCATTTAAATATAGCATGATAGGTCCACTTTAAGTATTAATAAAAACATTAATAAATGTACCAGGACAAATCAGAGCATAGCAGTGTGTCAGTATATGTAGATATAAACCTTACATATTTATCATTTGTGTTCATAAAGTTTAAAAATCTATTAAAAACATGAATGTGATTTCTGCAGCATACTGTATATTATCTTGTACATAATGACTGTTTTAATGCTTTCAAATCCTTTTTAATCTACGACTATTTCTACTGTGAGCATGACGAGAGCATGGCACAGCTTTGTTATTGAATATCTAACTAATTACACAACTGAATGAATGAATGACATTTTAATCAGCCAAGACGGCAGCTTGAGCTCCCGGCTGCGTGTAAACCTGAACACTTCTTATGAATATCTCGCTGCTGTTTGTCTCTGCTGATCATGTGACTAATCATAAACCTCATTATAAAGGTTTTATATTTACATATAAGTGTTTTATGAATAAAATATTATTTTATTTGAATAAATCCATTCCTGTATATTTCGACTTCTTCTTGTTTTGCTTTTTTTCCTTGGACATGGAAACTTTTGGTGATCATAAGTTAGCTTTAGATATTCTACTTAAGTCAAAGTAAGATCATGGCCAGATATTTTTGAGTATTATTCATGCAAAAATGTAAGAAAATGCACGTTTTACCCTTTAAATATTGAGATGTAACGCTTTGAATCAGTTTGATATCACATATCAGAAGATATATTCAACAAAACAAGTCATTACAAAACTTATTTGACATACACTGGAGAATAAGTGGGACACATTTAAAACACTTTATTGCATCCTTTACAACACACAGCACTTGAGCAAAAATAAATTAAAATATAAATCATTGCATATTTGATCTACTTTTTTTATACTAATCACAGGAATAATTGTACACGTCGACAGAGACTCTTCAAAGCGCCAGAAGAGAGTCGTAGGCTTTCGGACATTTTGTAAAACTGTTCCATGAGGCACCTTGTCTTCAGCAATGATCTTCAAGAGGGAAAATAGGTGTGTGTGTGTGTGTGTGTGTGGTGTGTGTGTGTGTGTGTGTGTGTGTGTGTGTGTGTGTGTGTGTGTGTGTGTGTGTGTGTGTTTATACTGAGCAGCAGGAAAAGTAAGACATTCAAAATGTTCACGTCCACTTCTCGATTTCAAATCCAAAAATTAATCCAGAACTCATCTTTAGTGTCACTGAGAAGAAATACCTCTGTGTCCTGCAGAGATGGTTCTCCTCAGATGGTTCTCCTCAGATGATTCTCCTCAGATGATTCTCCTCAGATGGTTCTCCTCAGATGATTCTCCTCAGATGGTCCTCCTCAGATGATTCTCCTCAGATGGTTCTCCTCAGATGATTCTCCTCAGATGGTTCTCCTCAGATGGTTCTCCTCAGATGGTTCTCCTCAGATGGTTCTCCTCAGATGGTCCTCCTCAGATGATTCTCCTCAGATGATTCTCCTCAGATGGTTCTCCTCAGATGATTCTCCTCAGATGGTTCTCCTCAGATGGTTCTCCTCAGATGATTCTCCTCAGATGGTTCTCCTCAGATGATTCTCCTCAGATGGTTCTCCTCAGATGGTTCTCCTCAGATGGTTCTCCTCAGATGGTTCTCCTCAGATGATCCTCCTCAGATGGTTCTCCTCAGATGATTCTCCTCAGATGGTTCTCCTCAGATGATTCTCCTCAGATGGTTCTCCTCAGATGATTCTCCTCAGATGGTTCTCCTCAGATGGTTCTCCTCAGATGGTTCTCCTCAGATGATCCTCCTCAGATGGTTCTCCTCAGATGATTCTCCTCAGATGGTTCTCCTCAGATGATCCTCCTCAGATCCGGAGCAGCTCAGAAGATCATTTTTGAAACTTCAAACAATACCTACAAGAAAACCAGAAACACATATTTTATGATCTAACTTTAAGGAGGTCCTATTCTGCTTTTTGTGGTGTTATTATAACAATAAATTATATTTGTATAGCGCTTTTCAAAGTACTCGAAGTTGCATAGCGTGTTCTATAGGTGTTGGTGCATGTGAATGGTCTGCAGAGGCTGAAATCCCCGTGTTCCTGCAGAGGGAGTTTCTCTCACTCTCGTTTGTTTACAGGATGTCAGATGGGATTAAAGGCAGTTGATAAGATGTTCCTTAAAATAAATATATATATTCATGAACAACCTGCATACATTCATTATCCTTAAAGGACACCTATCATGCTATATTTAAATGATATATTGTAGGGCCATACCTATATAAGGTATATTGAATTAAAGCAGCGGGAGCAAACGCTTGCCTCGGGGAGGGAGAAAAAAAGCCACAGCGGAGAATAAACAGAAGGGTAACCATGGTAACTATGGGCGAGAAGTCTTCTTCGCTGCTTTTGTGGCAGACAACAGCGCCACTTACAGGCCTGGCATATGTACTACAGACAGCGTCTCCAGCGCTTTCGAGCGGCAATGGCCGGCCCACATTCCCCTGATAGGTGGAGAGTTGGCCCAATAGCCGTAGCACCACTTCTGTGACGACATAGAAGTGTTCAAATCTGGATCAGTTTTTATCAGATCCGTTGCAGCCCCTTTTTTAGAGATTTGGGTATGGAGGAAAATAGAGAGGGTTGTGTTTTCTGACACTTGGTGAGTTCCCTGGAACACCGGGGACACATATTCATGTAGAAAAGACGTACAAAAGTGCATTTTGCATGATAGGTCCCCTTTAACCAAAAAACGTTTCTTCTCAATTCTTCATGGATAAAACATTCTATTAAAAAACGAAATGCTCCCAATGAAATAAAGATAATGCGTCGGGTTAGGCTTGCTGTCTTTTTATTTCTCACAATTACCAAATCAATTATCATTAACTGTAATGTCGGGGGAATAAATGAAGCTCTTTATGGAGATGATCTGTGGGCAGCTCATTCTGGACACGGATTTATTTTTAGTTTGCATGAGCTAAATGTCACGAAACAGACAAATTCAATAATTAAAGAATGCTTGTACACAAACTAAAGTAATTTAAAATTGTTATACATTTACAAGTCATCAATCCTCCATTCACACCTCATCCATGCAGAGCAAGGTGCCCCCTGCTGGAGGACCAATGGCCTTAGTGAGTGAGACGTGTTGCTGAAGGACACACCGACATGTTGATCAAACACACAACCTTCATATTGAGAGACGAGCGGATGAAGATCAGATATACTTTCTCTCTTTCTTCCCTTTCCCTCTGAATAAAGGTATTATTAATAATTGGGGGTTTGTTTGTTTCGCTCACCTCGATGGTGATGAGGATGATGATCATCCACTCCAGCCTCAGACTGTGTTTCTCACTCAGGTGACTCCTCATCAGGTCGGTCAGCTGAGAGCAGTGCTCCAGCTTCTGGTTCACCACCTGCATACACAGCATATTATACATATACAGTATATACAGTATATTATACAGTATATATGGAGGCGTGTGGTGCAGTGGCTTGTGCGTTGGTGTTCGGATCAGGTGGTCACAGGTTCAAACCCCACTGCAGTCAGCATGTCGTTGTGTCCCTGAGACACTTCACCCCAAATTGCTCCTGTGGGGATTGTCCACAGTATTGAGTATGTAAGTCGCTTTGGATAAAAGCATCTAACAAGTAACATGTGATGTAATGTAATATATACAGTATATTATACTGTATAATATACAGTATATTATACGGTATAATATACTGTATATTATACAGCAGGCGTGTCCAAACTGTTTTCACCGAGGGCCACATACAGAAAATGATACGAAGGGCTGGGCCACTCCCTAAAAGTGAGGTATATTGCCTCATAAGGGAAGTTATAAGTTAGCAAAATCAATCAACTGTAAGTAAATGATGCTTGATACAACAGCCTGCATCACAGCTCTCCTGAGGGTTTACTTTGTTTTGTTAGCAGCTCATTCCTTAAAACACGAGCTTCAGATTGATAATAAGAGGAAATATGAAGGGTTGATTTCAAGCTTGTTATAAGTTAAGTTATTGGGCTTTTCTTATTTGTTAGAAAATGTTTTCAACTTGAATTGACTGAAAGTGGTCTTATTAACACATGAACACGACTGTGTAACATATGTTTACAGATATATTTAAGAAGTACAATACATATAATATATATTTACTATAGAGAGACTCACGTTGACCCTGCGGTTGATGTTAAGGAACTGGCAGGTTTTGTCGTAGAGCTTCTCCAGGTTCTCTCGGTCCCAGTAGAAATCTGGAGTGAGCAGCAGGTCTGACCTCAGGTTGATACAGTGTCTACACACACACACACACACACACACACACAACACACACACACACACACACACACACACACACACACACACACACACACACACACACACACCCACACACACACACACACACACACACACACCACACACACACACCACACACACACACACACACACCACACACACACACACACACACCACACACACACACCACACACACACACACACACACACACACACCACACACCACACACACACACACACACACACCGTTTTACAAAGATATTCGGTAAAAAAAATCTAAACATTTTTTTTTTCTCTGAGAATGTTTTTTTCCCAAATAAAAAAAAACAATTGTCAGAAAATGTCATGTCGTCTGAATTATTGATTCAATATCTATATCATTGTATTTCTAAAAAAAGAATACATTTTTCAGTGGGCATTTATTTTTCCTGAAGACTCAAAATTCTTAGAATTGTTTCAGATTTTCATTTTTTTTTATTCTCAGAAAGAATTGAGAATTCTGACTTTAAAGGAGAGGTGTCATGCTTTTCTGGTTATTACCCGTCCCCTTGTGTTATGAAGGTTTTTCTGCATGTAAACGGTGTGCAAGTCAAAACCCTCAAAGTACACCCTGTAGCGAGTAACACAGAAAATACCTCCCCAAAACGCCTCGTTGGAGATACGTCACTGCCCATTGTTTACTTCCTGTGTACTGTGACGTGTGAATGGCCAGGAACGAAATTGACCAATCCACGGACTTCCTCACACACAGACAGCTCTGCTGATTTCTCCTCCCTGGCTGCAGGCTGATAACAGACAGTTGGGATCGCGGCCAAATTCTCTCTGCAGACCCATTCTCACAGCGTTTATCACCTTTTTCTTACTCAATATCAAGCCACACTTATTGTTTTTACTTCGGCTGTGAGTTTGTGTGTGCTCAGGATGAGTTTGGCTGTGTTTCGCTATGTATCCTAAACAAGGAAACAACACCTCCACGGAGCTCAGCGCGATTCACAACGTCCCGACCAATCAGAGCACACTGTGCTCACAGGGAGGGTGGGGGCTGGAGCTTTGGGAGCTACAACGAGCCGTTAAAGGCAGAGATGAAATTCAGTGAATACACGTAGTTTACAGAGATGCTGTATGAGAAACCAATGTGAGTTTGGAAAAATGAACAATGTAAATCTATTTTAGTAGACCTCAACAATGGAATTATGATCAGTGGAAATGGCCATGATAGGTCTCCTTTAAGATCAGATATCCCCAAAAAACAAATATTTTCTTTCTCTGAGAATTATTTTCTTCCTAATATTAATTTCTGAAAATCTTAGAATTCTGAAAAGAAAAAAAATGTCTTTCAATTATCTGTTTCTGATTTTTTTTTTATATATATTTTTATACTGGCAATTTTTTTGGGGGGAAATCAATAAAAGATGAAAATATCAAGAGTTCTGAAAAAGTTTTTCTTTTAAATATATTTTTTTCTAGAATTTCAGAAATCCGAAAATAAAGTTTCTCTGCGATAATTTTTTTATGAAAATCTCAGAATTCTGATTTTTTTTTTTTGAAATAGATTAATATCTTTTCTCAGAGAAATTCTTTTTTAGATTTCTCAAATTTCAGAATTCTGAAAAAAGTATAATTTTAACACTAACTGAAATTTAAATCCATAACAACCAAATGGACTAATTGGTTGTTTCCAAACCTCCTGAGCACATCGGTGGTGAACATTAGAATGAACTCAGTCTGGAGGTCAGAGGTCAGACAGCTGCTCTCTCTCTTAACGAGGGGATATTTGAGGAAGATTGAATTTACCTCAGAGTGAAAAGCTCTCCTATCTTCTTCATGACCTCGGCGGAGGAGAGCTTCACCCTCCGGCCGGACTTCAGCGTCTGAGGGGGGGGGCACGTGATCACATTTACATTAATGAGAGGAATGGAGGAGTTTAAACACTAACACAGATCAGCTGTCCCTCTCTTTACCTCCGGGATGGACTGGATCGACTCCACAAAGTTATCCAGAGAATCCTCCCAGATGGCCAGCTTCACTACGAGCAGAGCAGCAGACATTAGAATATACACAGGTATAGAGTAACTAAGTACATTTACTTGAGTACAATTTAGAGGTACTTGTACTTAACTTGAGTATTTCCATGTTATGCTACATTACATTGCATTTAGCTGACGCTTTTATCCAAAGCTTCTGCTCCACTACATGTATGAGGTACAAGATCTGAGTACTTCTACTTTTACTCAAGTACAATCTGAGTACTTCTACTTTTACTCAAGTACAAGATCTGAGTACTTCTACTTTTACTCAAGTACAAGATCTGAGTACTTCTACTTTTACACAAATACAAGATCTGAGTACTTCTACTTTTACTCAAGTTCCAGACCTGAGTACTTCTACTTTTACTCAAGTACCAGATCTGAGTACTTCTACTTTTACTCAAGTACCAGATCTGAGTACTTCTACTTTTACTCAGTTCCAGACCTGAGTACTTCTACTTTTACTCAAGTACCAGATCTGAGTACTTCTACTTTTACTCAAGTACCAGATCTGAGTACTTCTACTTTTACTCAAGTACCAGATCTGAGTACTTCTACTTTTACTCAAGTACCAGATCTGAGTACTTCTACTTTTACTCAAGTACCAGATCTGAGTACTTCTACTTTTACTCAAGTACCAGATCTGAGTACTTCTACTTTTACTCAAGTACATGATCTGAGTACTTCTCCCTCCTCTGTAAATATATAATAAATGATGATGATGACGATGATGATGGGTTACAGCAGCAGTTTCTCACCTGACAAACACAGAGCGTTAGAGAAGGCAAACTTCTCCAGCACGGCTTCTGATTGGTCGATCATGTCGCTCAGCATGAAGTCACCTCGCTCCAGCTTCGTGTTCCCACTGCTCGTAAACAATTAAATATGACAAATAAACAACAACAACACACAACAACAGGTATGTGCACTTTTTCTAAGTACAATTTATTCACTTTAAAATACCTTTTTAATAACTCTAAAAAGGTATATATATAATACTGCTGCAGAGGTGTGTGTGTGAGAGAGAGAGAGAGAGTGTATGTGTGTGTATATGTGTGTGTGTGTGTGTGTGTGTGTGTGTGCGCGTATGTGTGTGTGTGTGTGTGTGTATGTGTATGTGTATGTGTGTGTGTGTGTGTGTGTGTGTGTGTGTGTGTGCGTGTGTGTGTACCTACTGCCCCACGGTGTAGTTGATCTCCTCGTTCTCCCAGTGCACTAAGGCCACCTCGTAGGGCTGGATCTCGTGACGCTCCAGGATCCTCAGAACTCTCTTCATCTGAAACACAGGTAACACACAGACGACAGGTAAACAACAACAAACAATAAACACAGGAGAGAGGTAAACAACAAACAATAATAAATAAAATATAGTCAATTAAATAATAAAATATATTGTTGTTTATTTACCGTTTTCTCCTCGACGTTCCAGAAAACCACGGAGCCTTCCCTGATGATCCAGAGGGAGAGTCAGTTATTGTTGTTCAAAATAAAGTTAAAAGTTATATATTAACATTAAAGAATACTTTTTATATAATATTAAATGTTTCCCCTCCCTAGTCTTGAGTCATTTTAGCCAATTCATCATTTTTAAATGGTTTCTGATGCCGAACATATCTGCACCACTTAATAATAAATTTTATTTATAAAGGCGCCTTTTAAAGCTCTCAAGGTCGCCGTACAAGATACAAAAAAAAACTAAAAATCACAAACACAACACAATATAATCAATAAAAACAGAGGACGTGTCATGTGATCAGCGGGTCATGTGATCAGCGGGATATGCCAGTGTGAAGAGACATGATTTGAGAAATGTTTGGAGACACCTCAGACCTCACGTGGGAAACTGTGGCGCATTTGTGCACGAGACGCAGCCCGCAGCGCAACACGAGCCCTACGCATGGTGCATGTTCTGGATGCACCGAGAGCCCTGCATCCCATAATACTTTATATCTCAGAGTGTCTCCCCACCTGAAGAGGACATCAGAGCGTTGTCGCCTGGTTTGGCCGCCATGTCCGTGCTGATCGCCAGAGCGTTGGAGGCATCTGAAAACACAATCAATAACACGTGTCATCTCAATCTTTATTTATTTATATAGCACATTTAAAACGACCTCAGACCAAAGTGCTGAACAGGCAATACATACAATATACAATAACACAATGGGAGTTAAATAATAAAACAATAATTAAAAACAAGATAAAAAGCACAATAACTAGAAACATATAAAAACACAAAGTGAAGTTCTACTAAGTACTAAAAGCAAAGAGGTGAGATTTTTGCTGAGATTGAAAAACTTCAATAGACTCATCATCAGTGGCGAGCCGTGACTTTTATACCTCGGTCCTCTGACCTAGGATATTGCATTGTGTTTGTTACTTTCGTTGCAGTTGTATGTCTTAAGTGTAATTTGGCATGCTTTTATTTTGAAGGCGAGTTTACGCTGTTGACAGGAAGTTGTTGTTGCTATGGAAATAAGAAAAGTTTCACAGCGAGCGGAACTTGTCATAAAGTCCGCGATAATAAAACCCACCCATTTAGAGGGAAGATATGATTGGTCAATTGTACTGTCATTTGACATTACTCTCTCCTTCAGTTACTATAGCGACCCTCTGTGAATTCACAGCAGGACCAATCAGCTCCTGTCTTCACCTCGCAGAGATGAGCTTCTTTCATGTAACCCTTCACATTCCAACAGAAACTGAACAGGCAGATTCTAAGGATTTATTTATTTGGAAATGTTATTTTAAATACAATTAAATCAAGTTATTTTGGTAAAACTAATGAAAATATAACTAAACAAATATATTTTTTAATGTTTTTAAATATTATTTTGTAGAATAACTTAGGCCCTCAGAGAGGGCCTCGAGGGCCCTGACGGCTCGCCACTGCTCAGCAGCCATGTGTCAGATTTACATCCCATTTAATCGACTGGGAATCTGTAATGTATGAATGTTTTGGCTCAGTACCTCGAGGCAGATTGATCTCTGTGAAGCCGTGGCTGATCAGGTCGTGGCAGAGCGTCGGCAGGTGGTATTGATCCGCTGTCGCAAAGGCAATGCATCGCATCGTATCCTGCAGAGAGACAGACCATAATATTAAAGGTAGGGTAGGTAAGAATGGAGAAAGCAGCTCGAGTGCGCTAGAATTTGAAAGTACAGAGCCGGAAAGAATGTGCCCCTTCCTTCAGACTTCCTTACAGAGCCCCTCCTCCAACACACACGAACGCGCACATGACCAATGAGGGCACGAGATAAGTTAGTGCACAGATGGAAGGCTGACAGGCAGGTAGGCCATCCAGTTATTTTAGCCGGGCCGGCTCAGATGATTGGTCGTGCTTTTTACAGTACTACGGCTTCCACAGATGATATTTCTTTATGTATTTATGGTCAATGGGAATTACCAACCCACCTTTAACTATCAGTAACACTAAATCATGTCCTGCAGAGAGACATCTATTCATGAATTAACTATCAGTAACTATTAAAGTGTCAGACAGTTTATAGATGTTGTATCTTCACAGTCATCTGTATATTTTTCTTACTCTCTAATGTTGGCTTATTTATATTTATATTTTGAGATGTTTTATTTTAGAATTGTTTATTTCTACTCTTTTAATTTGTTATATGTGCAATGCCTTGTTTTGTTTTATGCTTCTGCAACAAACACATGTTTCCTACATTTGGATTAATAAAGTACATTTTATCAGTAAATCATGACGTGCAGCGACACCTAGAGGTCAGAGGCCTGCACTACGAAGCCGGTTCAACAGACCCTGGATATGTTTGAGTTATCTTACCTAACCCAAAACAGACGCGCTCTCGCTAAGCGGTCCTACGACGCTGGTTATCAACTCGGTAACTCAAGCCAGGGTTTCTCTGTCCGGCTGAGTGTGTGTTCACATGAAAGGGGCGGGGCTAGCAACATTTGACCAATCACAAACATGGAGAAGCCGTGTACTGACAGAGCAGCGTCATACTTCCTGAATGAGAATTGAACTTTAATATTAGTCAAATATGAAGAAGTTAAACTTTAAACATCCATGACTTAAACACTTTATCCAGGATCAAAGCCACATAGCTGCACCTGCAAGGTGAATACTGCTGGTAAAAGAAAAAGTGTTTGAATGCGTACATTAACAGGTTTATGATATCACTGCCCCGTCCAAGAACGATCTGACTTTAATTACATTTGACTCGAGTGTTTCGTCAACTTAATGTGTTGCTTAAAATAATACTTCTGCATCAGTATGTGACACTGTGAGTGTTGCACGGCCAGATACGGCTCAAGAAGCTGACTCAGATAAGGAAATATATGATACATTATGATGTGATATGATATGAATGATAATGGGACACATCTACGTCTGCACTCACAGTGCCGCGGACTGTACTTAATGTTACTCTGATCCGGTTACTTATGTTGTGGCAGATATTTAAGTAAGCTTTCTTAACACTAATGTTATAATAGTCAGATTTCTCTGAAGATGGGAGGGGATATTCTATTCATTTTCACACAATCGGTGATTTTGGCCGGCCGTCTTTCCTGCAACGGCAGTTTAAACTGTATTTCCTTTCTCCTCCTGTCATATGAATTGATCGCTTTAAACTCCGCACACTGAGCTCTGATTGGTCAGCAGGCAGTGCTTTTATCCTGGAACCTATCCTGCTCCGGAGGCTAGCCGTTCAGAATAAGTTATAGCTAGCCTGCTAAAAAGTGAACCAGCTTCGTAGGACCGGAAACCCCTGAAGTTAGCTTGCTAAACGAAAATCTTGCTTCGTAGTATAGGCCCCTGGTTAGCCGTTCAGCATATGTTACCATGGAGATCTAGCCCGCTACATCAAATCAAATCAATCAAGGTTTATTTATAAAGCACATTTAAAAGCGATTTTTGGTCGGGCCAAAGTGCTGTACATGTAATAACTACAATCACATAAAAACACATTTCTATAATCACAATTATAATAATAATAAATATATATATAAAATAATCGCTAAAAAGAGAACCAGCGTCGTAGGACCGGAAACCCAGAGTTTTCCCTGAAGTTAGCTCGCTAAGCGAAAGTCCGGCTTCGTGGTACAGGCCTCAGGCCTCAGGTCTCAGGCCTCAGGTCTCAGCTGTTTCATGAGAGCGTGCACGAGGTATTTCTCCAGGTTCACTGCTAACCTCCAGTAGAAGAATAAACATTATCGATATGACACATTTATTTTTTTAAATTTCAACTCAAAACCAAAGACATTATTAATTTGTTGTTGAAATGTCAAAACACTTTCCTCAAAATGTTTCAACTTCACTTATTTACCTGTAAAGACTTTATCGTTAAAGATGTAGAACTTTATTTTTGGATAATATTTGCAGTTAAATAATAATGTGATTTTATTGTTGAAATATCACAACTTTATCCCTAAATGTTTCGCCTTATTCTGAAAATATCCCATCCTTCTTTTTTCAAAGTATCACTAAATTATTCAGAAATTGTTTTTCATTTCATGCAATCGTTTATTTGAACAGGGACCGTGCACTTTGATGAGCACTTAGGACAAGGATGCTTCAAGTGTAAACATGCCGGATTTGAGCTCTGAGCTCATTTCCATCCGTAGTCCCTCACATACAACATATAAGAACATGACATTTATAACCATAGCAACAACAAATACATGATATGCAGAAAGAGCATGAGCAGCACACAAGTATTTACCACCTGGTAATACACTGTAGCAGCTAGGGTATATAAAGGGCAAGAGGAGATACCCCTGAGTTAAAGGAGAGGAGATACCCCTGAGTTAAAGGAGAGGAGATACCCCTGAGTTATAGGAGAGGAGATACCCCTGAGTTAAAGGAGAGGAGATACCCTGAGTTAATCCTGTATCTCAGTTTGTTCCAGAATGAGCTGTCTTTAATGGAGAGGACATTTTGTCCAAAAGTGGTCCGTCTGTGATGGACTTCAGTCTCCTCTGGTTCCTGACCTAGTGCAGAGTCCAGTGTGTTTTCTGTGGATAAATTCCCCTAAGGGGGCGGGGGGCAGTCCATGTAAACATTTATAAACAAAACACATACTTTTAAAAGACTTAAAATGGTCAAAACTCAAGAAATGGTGTTTCTCAAGGATGGTGCAGTGGGGTATGAATTAGGCTTTCTGTCAACACCTGGATAGCTCTCTTGTGCAGCTGTTCTATGGGTGTCAGGTGTCAGGTGTCAGGTGTCAGGTGTCAGGTGTCAGGTGTCAGGTGTCAGGTGTCAGGTGTCAGGTGTCAGGTGTCAGGTCTTTATGCTCACAATGTAACTCCTTAGTTTTTGTCAAATAACGATGTTATCCTGCGGATTCTGAAAAGACACATGAGGGCTATTGTTGCTGCCTCCAGTACTCTGTCACATATCTTAAATCCTCACATGCATGCTGCCCCTTCAGAGCTGTCTGTCCTCACCTTGTCCACGCTGGAGGACGGCTGGTTGGTTCTGGACGGTTGTTTTGTCCTCGGTCCTTTCGGAGCTCTCTTCCCAGGAACAGCTGCTGGACTTTTTAAATGCTCTTCACGATGTCTGGAGAATAGAAACGCCTCTGAATCCCAGAGAGGACAGGACTCTCAGGATGTCTCACATGTCTCTGAGGACAGAGAGAGATGACACTGAGAGGAGAGGACTCTCAGGACGTCTCACATGTCTCTGAGGGACAGAGAGAGATGACACTGAGGGAGAGGACTCTCAGGACGTCTCACATGTCTCTGAGGGACAGAGAGAGATGACACTGAGAGGAGAGGACGCTCAGGACGTCTCACATGTCTCTGAGGGACAGAGAGAGATGACACTGAGAGGAGAGGACTCTCAGGACGTCTCACATGTCTCTGAGGGACAGAGAGAGATGACACTGAGAGGAGAGGACTCTCAGGACGTCTCACATGTCTCTGAGGGACAGAGAGAGATGACACTGAGAGGACAGGACTCTCAGGATGTCTCACATGTCCTGCAGAGAGTCCACATGGAGACTCTGTGAGGAGAGAGTCCTGATGGTGGAGGATCCACACAGAAAGACTGGTGTCCTCCCAGCAGGAAGACGAGCTCCCAGCATGCACCACAGCGTCCGGAGGAGCATCTCGACACCTGGAAACAAAAACAAAAGTTTCGATTTTGCACGAAAAATATCAGATTCCTGGAGGGTAACGATCAGATTCCTGGAGGGTAAAGATCAGATTCCTGGAGGGTAACGATCAGATTCCTGGAGGGTAACGATCAGATTCTGCGGGACAAAGTTACATTTTCAGTCTCTTACTCAGGGTTTAACGTGGAAAAACTACAAATGTTAATGAATATAAGACATGCAGCATTTTACTAATTCAAAGGCTGCAAAGGAATAAGAACATAATATACAGTATGTTCAGAGACTATACCTGATCTATGATGAATGAACAAAACCCCAGATCGAAGGAGCTGATCAGTTCTTTGATGTAATGAATATTTATGTACAGTAAGTATATGTATACAGTCTAAATACTGTATACTGTATATACAGGGTGCAGGACTGATGCTATGTTGCCATCATGACGTATGATTCTCTAGTTTAGCATGCATTATTGATCTGTGTAAAATCAGCATCTATGAGCACAGATATCAACTCTTAAATATGTCATTAAAACATCTTAAATATAATGTTAACACAGAATAAGAGTCAAACCAACAGCACTGACCTTGACTACAGTAACCAGCTTTACATATCCTCTCTCTCGTTATCAGTCTGGTTAACATTAACACGTGCAGTGTTTAATAATGTGCATAACGCAGATATTATTACAAATACAGAGTTAAACCTGCAGCTGCTTTAAGTGAAGCTAACAGATTAGCATGCTAATGAAGCTACAATCACTCCCTGTGTGACTGTTAGCATCTTGTTAGCGTCTTGTTAGCTCACCTGTGGATGTAGACGGCAGATATTCAGCAGCTTGTTGTTTTCAATCTGCTTCAAAGTGTCACAAAACGTTTTAAAATGTTAAAATAAAACAGTAAAAATAACATCTCTGAAACATGCCTTCCTGCTGGAGGTGACGTAAATCACGTAATGACGTAGATGCGTAATTCGTCATTCCCAATAATGACTGGCAGGCTGACGGGCTCTTTTGCGAATGTGTATTTTTTAAATGTTAGGCTAAAAATTAATATTATACAAACTTTGACCTATTGTGTTAGTCTTGAAGAACCTCCTCTGGTAATTTGTTTTAATAATAATTGCACACACACCTCAGTCTGAGCTCCTCTCCTCAGGCTTCTTGGTTTCCTGTAAGTCTGAACTCAGGGTAACAAACGGCCTCTATTGACCTTCAGCTCCATCAGATCCTCGCTTCAACGCTATTTCACACATTTATCAATATGTGTTTATACCTCCAGCAATGTTAACTATGTTGAAGCACTTATTTTAACTGATATTATACATATGTATTACTCTTATAAGATGTATGTAGATAGTATAAGAAATGTGCAGAATATGACAGTTTAATGGTGGAGGTATACACACATATTGACAGATGTCTTGTAATGCACTGTTGAGGAACCTGTGACCCAAGTTTTTCATTCATTGCATAACTACACCGTAGTCGTGTATAATATGATATGTCAATAAACCTTAGAAAATCTTGAAATCTTGAAAGGGATGTGCAAAATAGTCATTATATACAGTCTTTAATTAAAGGTGGGGTAGGTAAGTTTGAGAAACCGGCTCGAGATACACTTTTTGTTATATTCCATGGAATGCTCTTAACATCCCGATAGCAATAAATATCTTAAAGTGGACCTATCATGCTATATTTTTAATAATATATTGTAGGGCCATACCTATATAAGGCATATTTATACTTTTTTTTTTCAAAATACCAAACAGATCATGCATTTTAGCCATGCCTCATTTCGCTCAATTTGAAAAATGTTAGCTCTGTTTTTGCAAGGGTTGATTCTGTGAGCAACAGCACCATCTAGAGGCCTGGCATATGTACTACAGCGTCTCCAGCGCTTTCGAACGGCAATGCCGTGGTTGTCTCCTCCTGATTGGTGGAGTTGGCCCAATAGCCGTAGCGCCACCGTCTTGAGGTCAGGACAGTGTTCAAATCTGGATCAGTTTTTATCAGATCCGTTGCAGCCCCTTTTTTAGAGATTTGGGTATGGAGGAAAATAGAGAGGGTTGTGTTTTCTGACACTTGGTGAGTTCCCTGGAACACCGGGGACACATATTCATGTGTAAAAGACGTACAAAAGTGCATTTTGCATGACAGGTCCCCTTTAAGTGCTTTGACAAAAAATCCATAAAGAAATGTCATCTGTGGAAGCCGTAGTACTGTAAAAAGTACGACCAATCATTTTAGCCGGCCCGGCTAAAATAACTGGATGGCCTACCTGCCTGTCAGCCTTCCATCTGTGCACAAACTTATCTCGTGCCCTCATTGGTCATGTGCGCGTTTCGTGTGTGTTGGAGGAGGGGCTCTGTAAGGAAGTGGCAGATTTTTTCCGGCTGTGTATTTTCAAATTTAGCGATCTCGAGCTGGTTTCTCCAAAATGACCTACCCTACCTTTAACTATTAGTAGAGAATAACGAGTAATGAATATACTTTATAGGGATCCTATTAATATCTAATAATACAAATAATAAAATGCAATAACGTGCTTTAACCAGTAGGTGTCCCTTTCTATCAGCTGTGCACCGTTATGGTGTAAATACAGCCTATCTACCAATTGGATCAATTATAAAAGTCAGCCGAATTAGTGTTGATACTGCAAGGAGACGTATTGTGTGAAAATAAATCTAAGATGTTGTTTAATTGCTGATATATTTATGATCCACGTCACGTTTTCAGTTTTGGCGGCAGTTCTTCCTGTTTTCAGATAATAAACACCATTTCCCAACGTGCATTGCGGTTAAACCGTCCAATCACCGAGCTGAGGATCTTGCATACGTCTGTTTCCGGTGTTTATGACGATGTGAGATGTGAGATTGGGGCCGTGGGTGTTTCTCAATGTAGAGTACGCTTGCTTGGTAGCACATGTCTGCCGAGCATCTTGCTTCAGAAGCGAGTCAAGAATACTTCCTGGCATTCGGAAAACGAAGAGTGGAACAGGCTAGCAAGTGTGCAGGTGTGTCATATGAGAGGCCCCGCCTTACATCTTCCGCCACAGATTTGGGGAAATTGGTCCGTGCGCAAAGCATTGTGGGGATTTTAAGACCGCGGAGTCTACTCATGTGCAGCCTCGATATTTCTCCAAACGGAGTGCCGGGCTCTGGTAGATTTCCAAGTATGCTGGAGATTGGAACAGTACTTCGGCGGCACTCGATGACGTAGTATGCTTGAAATAGTGGCTCTGGAGCAGCTTTACTCGCGATTGAGAAACACTGGGGGCCGTGTCTCAATTCAGGGTTAGGGGAAGAAGGAGAATATAAACTGTTATGATCACAGCTATTAAGATTAGAACACTAATATTGTTAAGAATCAATCTATACAACATGCTTTTGTTCATTTAAAAAACATATTGTTTTATTAGTACAGAAAAATTAAGACTTATTTTAAATATGAAATAATATGATTAAATTACATCAGCTATATATAATTTACTTGTTAACTTACTAATGTAACATTACTGGGGGCTAAAGGAACAGCTTCATCTTATTTACCTGGCCATGGTCCTCTTTAATTCATCGCCGACGGTGATCTCCAAAAAATGTAAAAGTAAAGTTTCTGGATCCTTTCGCAACCGAACAGCGCGTATCACGTGACGTAAATACGAAGCGCTCCGTCGGCTAGACCAGGCTTGTTTGAGACGAGCTGCGGCTCGCCTCGAAAGTAGACGAGAATAGCCGATCGCAGCCGGGGGAGGTCTCAAAAAGCTCGCCTGAAGTCGGACAGCTCGGAGTCGGCTTCTTCCTCTTCTTCTTCTTCTCTCAGTTTTTTGGCGGATTGCAAACAACTTCAAGGTGCATACTGCCACCTCCGGAGTCGGCTTGACTCGGTTTGCATTTATAAAGAATGCACAAATGTGTTTAATCGTTAATCTCAGATATGTACTAAGTAAATACATTTGTTCCTGCTCAAGATTAGATTCAACTTTATTGTTATTGCACAGATTACAGGTACTGAGACAACGAAATGCAGTTTAGCTTCTAACCAGGAGTGCATAAAGCAGTAAGTGAAAAGTAATGTACACAATCTACAGAATAAAATATAGAATGAATTGAATGAAGAAAAAACAGTGAGGGGTATGAATACACTATATACACAGTAGCCTAGCCTAGTATGAACAGTGTGTTGTATGAATGCTAAGATATATAAAGTATGAAAACGGTAAGCAGTGCAAGTATAGTATAAAATATTTAGATATTAATGTCATGATGATAAACATTGTGGAACAATGATGGAAAATGTGAATGGAAGTGGCGACGTAAAACTGACACAAAACAACAACACACTTTAGCCGAGCCAATGGAGAGTTTCATCTCCAGCACGGGGTAAAACCACCAATGAGCGCTCAGCTCGAGATACCAGCGAGTCGTTTCCCATCAAGCATTTCGCTTCCGCAGCCCGTGGAGAGAAACTGCGCCGCCTCGCCGCGCCTCGCTCTCAAGTCTGCGGGCGTCTTTGTCCCGCGAGATTTCAACGTCTCATGCAGGCGAGCCTCCAGAGCAAGTCGACAAAATGACTAACCATCATGCAACGCACTAGCAAGACGTTGATCGCAATTGCGCAGGTCTGCGCAGGTCTCGCTTGTCTCAAACAAGCCTACCGTCTCATTTCGTAGGCCGCTCGGTCCAGCCTACCCGGTCTACGTGGGCTGGGTCCTCCGTGGACCGCGTAGGCTGCGTACTCCGAAGGGTGCAGCCCCTGAATTGAGACACGGACTGGGGTTGCGGTCGAATAGTCCAAAAATCAGCTCCTAACGTCTAACCCTATCGTCTATCCCTTGACCTCTGAGTGAAAGGTCATGGGGTTAAGGGATAGTGGATAGGAGAATTCAAAAGGATTTAGGAGAAGAGACTGCGGTACTTTAGAGAATCGACTGCACTTTCACTATCCGACGTGTTTATGATGCGCCAGCGGACGTCATAAATGTGCGTCTGCTGCTGTGGGGAAACTATGGAAACTACAGTTTTCTATACAGCGGACTACAACATGGATGTTTAATAAGAACGAGGGACTACTGTAAACTCATCTAGAGACTCTGCACCGTGCTCTGATGCTGTTGTTTTATGCTTTATGAACGGGGACAACAGAGAAACATATTCTTCACATTAATACAAATGATCCCAATACCACTTGTTATGACTTCTCTCTCTCGCGTATTCCGTTAAGACCAACCCCATCTCACTCCTCGTGCTGAAACCTACCAATCAGAGTAGGGGCGGGTCTTCACAGAATACGTTTGGGGAACAAAATCAAGCTTTTTAAAAGGCGAGTGAATTTTGGCAGGCAGTGAGTGTGGACCAACGATTGAACGATAACAAGAACGGCTCTCACCAAGTAGGACTCGGTTCCCCTCGTTCGTACCAAAGAGCCGTTCAAAAGAATCGGCTCGTTCGCGACCGACACATCACTAGTAGACGACGTGTTTTTCGGATGGAAAATGAGCCAAACGTGAAAACGCAGCAGCATTTGGATGCACTTCAACCAAAACCCAGGCAGTGATAAAGTGTACCATTTGTAAAAGGCAAAATATCCTTTAAAGCAGGGTCAACATATAATCTCCATCACCACTTAAAAACACAGTATCTAATATTAAGATTTGCATGAATTTCATTCAAGGCAAGGCAACTTTATTTACTTAACACATACAGAGGGTAAATTCAAAGTACATTCACTGACATGATGACATGGATGTGGCGCCACCTTGTGTCATGTTTACAATGCAGATTATTGACATTAGGTCTGGCAATACAGTCAATCATTATCCTGGTGATTATTTCGCAGATAAACCTAGTAACCCCGCCCCCTTTAAAAAAAGGGGGGGCTCTTTTGAACGGCTCTTTGAAAGGAACGGAGCCATAAAATCCGGCTCCCTTCAAAGCCACAATTCCCATCACTAGTACCCTCACAACGGGTCCGTGTTGCAACACACACACTATAACCAACGGTGAATTATGTCCCATAACGTGTCACCACACTATACATTTTGTATAATGCTGCCAAACTTGCTGCTGCTAGCTACAGTACAGTACAGGTTGATTAAACGGTTCGCTCACCACGCAAGGTATCACATGACATGAAAGCAGGGCCGGCTCTAGACAATTTGATGCCCTAGGCGAGATTTTGGCTGGCGCCCCCCCTATAGAATATATAGACAATAAATGAAAAATCTCTACAGAAGACAAATACACTACAAAAACATAAACTTATTGACATAGGTAATATACCTCAAAAAGGCTTCAAATGTATTCAGTATTGTATAAACATGTTTGAATTGGGGGATGGACGTCACATCCTCTAGGGGGACATTTTTTAACCTTTTAAAGTAAAATGCTTCAATCTGGTGCACTTTGAGCACACAATGACAAGAGACCTGATCTAGGGGGTACAACTCTAAAACACCCATATGAAAAAGATCGGTTTACATTTTAATAATCAAATAAGTATGTGAACATAACCAATAACGTACCATAGCCAATAACAAATAAATGTAACGTATTTTTTTTTTTGTTCATTCATATCTTATTTTACCTCGTTAACATTTATTTATTTATGCTTATTTTTTAATCTCTCCAGTTTTAAACGATAGTTTTGGTTTACTGTCCTATAGTATACATTGGAATGATTTCAAACCTGTTTATCCCAATAATTATAAAGGAGTGCCTTGGAAATATGTGTTTACATAAATTGTGACCAAAACGTTTGAGACCCACTGAGATAACTTAGACTAAAGTGAACTATCTAACACTCAGAGTCCTTTACCTCACTGAGCCTCTCAGTCTGTCAGGAGAGAGGTCTCTCCACCTTTGTTGTAGAAACATCTTCTTCGCACCAGGTGCTAATAACAACAGCGCCGGTACCTCGCTCCCACGCTCACTCGCACTTTGGCTGTGAGCTGCGGGCGACTGATAAACCAACATCCCCCACTTTCATCACTTACAGCGCCCATCGTACAGGGCAAATGAAAAGTGTAACCGGGGTGAAAAGGGTGTTATCTTTACTTAAAGTGGACCTATCATGCTATATGTAAATGATATATTGTAGGGCCATACCTATATAAGGTATATTTATAGTTTCTGTTTTCAAAATACCAAACAGATCATGCATTTTAGCCATGCCTCATTTCGCTCTATGTGCTGTTCTCCAGCACTATTTTTGCAGGGGGCTGATTCTGTGAGCTGCAGCTGACCACGCCCCCTGCAGGAGAGGGAGCGTGCTCTGATCAGCTGCTGGGCTGTCAGAAGAGGGGGAGAAAAGAGATCTCCATCCTCCGTGTTTTATTATATAGAGTCGTAATTCATTTGTTTTAAAGCTCAATAAATAACAAAGAAGACCTTTGACCGGCACTTTTCTAATTTTGTCTGGAAGATTTAAACTTTAACGGACATGTTGACCGCGAAACAAACTGAAACTGAAACTCTGCCGCATGGTCCCTCGTTCCTTGGAAGAGGCGGAGAGGTGGGTGTTTGTCATCTGCTGGTGGACTAACCGGAGAGAATTACAGTGCTTGCCTCGACGGGGAGGGATTGCATTGAATTAAAGCAGCGGGAGCAACGCTTGCCTCGGGGGGGAGAAAGAAAGCCACAGCGGAGAATAACAGAAGGGTAACCATGGTAACTATGGGCGGGAAGTCTTCTTCGCTGCTTTTGTGGCAGACTACAGCGCCACTTACAGGCCTGGCATGTACTACAGCGTCTCCAGCGCTTTCGAGCGGCAATGGCCGGCCGTGGCCCAACCCCACATTCCCCTGATAGGTGGAGAGTTGGCCCAATAGCCGTAGCGCCACCGTCCTGACGTCAGGACAGTGTTCAAATCTGATCAGTTTTTTCAGATCCGTTGCAGCCCCTTTTTTTAGAGATTTGGGTATGGAGGAAAATAGAGAGGGTTGTGTTTTCTGACACTTGGTGAGTTCCCTGGACACCAGGGACACATATTCATGTATAAAAGACGTACAAAAGTGCATTTTGCATGATAGGTCCCTTTAATTATGAATTTGTTACATCTAGGCCGAAAATTAGGATGAGCGCCAACGGTCAAAAATGTTTTCCCCCCTCCCAGAGCTACCAGCGCAGCGCCCCCCAATGTGGCGCCCTAGGCGAACATCTATAACGCCAATGCTAAGGACCGGCCCTGCATGAAAGGGAGCAGGTCATTGGACAGACAAATTACCAATTAATTAGGTTGCTTGGTTACTTTGAAGACTGCGTGAACCGGTCAATGCCATTGGGGCCCCAATAATAAATAGTAGTAAGTGCTAAAGATATAAGACAGATATCACTCTCTCATAATATAAGTTTCTCTTTGTCTGCAGGTGACCCCTGAGTGGAAAACTACTGAGGCACTTCAACCCCCCCCCCCCCTCATTTCCTCTGCAGCTATAGGGGAAGTACAGAATTCCTCTTTCACAGAAGTCATACTTGCGACAGTTGGTGTTTAAACTGTTGTAGAGATCTGTGAGTGGACCTGAAGAGAGTCTGAGTGGACCTGAAAGAGTCTGTGAGTAGACCTGAAGAGAGTCTGTCAGTGGACCTGAAGAGAGTCTGTGAGTGGACCTGAAGAGCGTTCAGCAGGTGAGAATCCTCCCACAGGAATCTGTTTCTGAGTCACTGTTTACCTGGACAGAGTCACTGTTTACCTGGACAGGACACATGTTTCTTGATGCTGATTCTAAACATCTGTCTGAAATATTGTGTAGGGTTTTCTCTCTGAGTGAAAGCAGAATGAGTTTAGAAAGATCTCCATGTACTGTTGTCAGTGTTTCAGCCAGGTAGAATGAGTTGCAGTCTGATTGTTATCTGAGTTCTCTTCATCAGAGAGAAATGCAGGGTGTGTCAGAACCTGCTCTAACAAGTCGTGACTGTTTTTCTGTCTAACTCTTAATAGTCTGAATAAGGCAGGTGAGGAGAGTCTGGCAGGCTGACAGCTACATCCTGTAAGGCCGGTTTCCACGTGACTCTGACGCAGTGTTAATTTCGTCAACGAAAACTATGACGAAAAATGTTCGTCAACGACCTTTTTTACACGACTAAGACGAGACGATGACGAGCTAAAAATAGATTCTTGATAACGAAAATTTGACGAAATGTATATTTAGTTTTCGTTGACGAGACGAGACGGGACTAAGGTGTTAATGGTGGACTATCGGACATTCAAAAAAATGCAGTCTTGTCTGTCAAAATGCATCTTACATTTCTAACTTGCAATATCATTATTTCCGCTCTCTTCACTCCAGAAGAGCGATCTCCCTGTGTCTCTCTGTGTGCGGGGGGCGGGTCCTCTCTCTCTCTCTGTGTGCGGGGGGCGGGGCCTCACTCTCTCTCTGTGTGCAGGGGCGGGGCCTAACAGACACGCTGCAGCGGACACGATCTGCCGGGGACGGAGCGTTCAGAGAGTAAAGAGACACTCTACAAGGCTCGATGTGGACAAAGCTCGTTTGCCATGTTTTCGCGTTAGCGCGTCGACACGAGTAGAGTAGTCTGTCCAAACAGCCGGCCAAAAGGCGTCATATTCAGTCGAGAAATGCACAACTTTCAACTTCCTTAACTCGTAGCTCTGTTGCCCCAATTACGAGTAACGTTATCACATCAGGTGTGCAGAGGTGGGAGAAGTACTCGGATCTTGTAGCTAAGTAAAAAAATACCATAGTGTAGGAAGAGTTCCTCAAGTCAAAGTATGATCATCAAAATATATTTAAAGTAGCGACAGTAAAAGTAGTCATTGTGCAGATTGGTCCATTTCAGAATAATATATATATGTTTTATAATGATTGATCATGAAAGTGTTCTCAAAGCTGGTAAAGGTGCAGCTAGTTTGAATGACTTTGTATACTGCAGGGTAGCTTGTGGATTTACTCCAGGTGGAACTAAAGTCTGATTTAACACTTGATTATATTTCACATCATTCATCCACATCTGTAAAGTAACTAAAGGTATTAAATACATGTAGTGGAGTAGAAGTACACCATTTACCTCTGAACTGTAGTGGAGTAGAAGTACACAGTAGCAAAACATTTAAATACTCCAGTAAAGTACAAGTACCTCAACATTTTACTCAAGTACAGTACAATATTTTACATAATTATATATATTTCATTTATTTCACATTTAAATAAAGCAATTAATTCGGTTAACAATTTGTTAGTTTTTTCCTTTAAAAAATAACAAAAAATAAATACAAAAATACCGTGAAAGCACCGGATCGATAAGCAGTTTCGATAAGACTAGTAGTACCGTAGAAAACCTTAACGATACCCATCCCTAGATATTACAGTACAGTAGCTACTGACAGTAGCTACTGCTAGTGCTACTGCTACTGACCATGCTACAGCAGTGAGCAGCAGAGGTGGGGAGAGGCGGGCTATGGCTTCATCTATCGAGAAATGATCGTATAGAGGTGATCACACGGAGCCGTTTGACCCCCCAGAGCGTTCCGGTTGCAGATCTATCCACCTTGGGACCGGTTATCGTTTGCGGGGTCCGTTTCTATCGTTTTGTTACGGCCTCGTGTAAATGAAAGGGCTATACGCAAGAGAAACTGTGCTTGGAATGAAAGGGATGAGTCCAGTTTCACACCTAGGCTCGTTACAAGTGGGGAGAGAGGAATGGAGTGGCCATTGATGCTGCTTTGAGGGATATCAGTTTTTTGTGTTTGATGTGGTGTTCCAATCAGAATGGCCTCTGATTTGCTGCTGTTCAGTTGGAGGGAGTTGTTGCTCATCCAGTGGTGTATGTGTTCCAGGCATCTTGAGACATTTGAAAGTGCCAGATGTTTATCCGGGCAGTTTGGAAATAAATCTGTGTGTCATCGGCATATGTGTGGAAGCTGATGTTATGGCTCCTCAGTATTTGTCCCAGGGGCAACATGTAAATTAAAAGAGCAGTGGCCCAATGACTGACCCTTGGGGTACACCAGAGGTGACAAAGTGTGTGTCGGAGGTGCTTTTCCCAAGACGGACATATTGCTGTATTCCGGTGAGGTACGAGTGGAAAAAGTCCAGAGCCTTGCCAGCGATTCCCACCTCCTGGAGTCGCCGACACATGATGCGCCCATTTCCCAAGATGGCGGCAGGCAGTTCTGGCGCAGTGGCAGCAATCTATCTCTGCATGATTGTCCTAAATCTCAAACCTCTGTGTAGCTACACCACTCATCTTGCCTCCATGGTAAAACAACATGTTGAGGATACATCATTATCTGCACCAGCAATATCGTTGAATATCAAGCACTTCGGCCATAGTCGGCATATTATCTACAGTTCATTCATCTGGCACTCCTGGCAGACTCCCTCAAACAAAAAAAAGGGTTTAAAACGAAAAGAGGATTATTGGGCTATTGGCTCTGCTGTGTCTCTTGCTCTCGGGAGATATCCACCCGTGTCCGGGTCCGGCGTCATTTGCATCAACCTGATGGCTGGCGGCCCAGCCGCTGAGCTCCACACGCCATCAGTAGGCTTCTGAAGAGGCTGGCTAGCTGAGCAGCTAGCACCACCGGCGGGTCTCTGCGGTCTCGCGCCGCCGGCTGCCGGCCTAGCAGCAGGACTTCTACCCACACCACCGGAGGACTACGGGTCCACGCCGAGGGCTGGTGGCCTAGCAGCTGAGATTCTCGCACCACCGGACACCACCGGACACCACCGGACACCACCGGACACCACCGGACTGGCTTCAGAAGAGGCCGGCTAGCTGAACAGCTAGCTCTGCCGGCAGGTCTCTGTGGTCTCGCGCTGACGGCTGCTGGCCTGGCAGCAGGACCAACATCCACAGCATCGAAGGACTGCAGGACCGCGCCGATGGCTAGCAGCCTAGCGGCAGAGATCCATTAGCCACCAGCTAGCTTTGACTGCTCCACTATCAACAACGGCACCGAGGTAAAGCCTAGAAATCCTGTATTTAAAAAACACCGTTGCACAAAATGTTTCAAACAGTGAATCAAGCAAAAATAGTGTGGGATCCTCGGTGCAAGCCGAAGGGACTATTCAGTGGACATTTACATTTCCGCAGCATCTGCAATAAACATGAACTAGAACATCTCCTCCTTGAGTCCAATATTGACTGTTTGGGAATATCTGAATCTTGGCTAAAACATTCGTCACCATCCACTCTTGTATCTATGTCAGGATATAATTTGTTTAGGAAGGACAGACTGAAAGGGAAAGGAGGGGGTGTGTTGCTTTATGTGAGGAATACCTTTACTTGTAGGGGATTGCACTCCCAGCTAATATTGAGTTTGATTGTGTTGGTGTGGAAATCACACTATGTCACGGAGGTGATCTCTGGGCCCATAGATCTCGGCCTCCGTTACGGGTTGTTTAGCTTCATTGTGTGTTGAAAAGTGTTCCCCTTTGCTGTTGATTGTGTGCACCTGGTGCCCTGTGTTGTCTCCTCCCCCCCCACCTGTGTCTAATTCCTCCACCCTCACCTGTGTCTAATTGCTCCACCCTCACCTGTGTCTAATTGCTCCACCCTCACCTGTGTCTAATTGCTCCACCCTCACCTGTGTCTAATTGCTCCACCCTCACCTGTGTCTTGTTGATTAATTAGTGTGTGTGTATTTAGCAGTGGCGGCTCCAGAGTATTTTTGTTGGGTAATCTTTGGTAGGACTAACCCATACAGTGGTGGGGCTCAACAGTATTTGCAATGTAATTACATACACGCTATATCGCCCCCTTGACAGTGAAACGCCACGCGTGAGGTTTAGATTATTTCTCAATCCAAATTGAACTGAATGAAATAAAAAGGCACATTTGTCTTGTAGTAAATAAAAAGGGCGACCTGGAGCCAATCCTGCAATTTCCCCACAGGTGAAAGAGTTGACATGCTGAAGACCCAACCCCTGTAGGGGGGGGGGATTCTCCCCCAGGAGATTTTTTTAAATACTAACATAAAATACACATTCTGGTACTCTCTTGAGAAGAAAAATAAATACATCTATTACTACACATTTAAAAAAATGAATGCCATTTTAGTTTTGTGTGACTTTGTTCTGAAAGCTGAACCTGCTGCTCCTCACAGAGAGAAGAGGGAAGAGGCTGTGTGAATTACTTTACATTTGGATAAGGGTGGATAGCCCCATTGTTCTGTGTGTCAAAATTAAAGACAGCCCACACACCTATCAATCATCAAACCGTGGGGTCTTATTTCATTATCGTGTAGTTCTGGGGGCGTTCGAGTCCAGTTTTGGAAAGTCTGCCGTGTTTCGTTCCATTTCAAAGAGCTGTTTGGCGCTCGGCGTAACCTTGGCGCACTGCCACTCCAACATCCAAACACGTAACTCTGGATTTGTTTTAATGTTTGAGGTGCAATAAACGACACAGCAGCTTTTTGGCATGTTAAAACTATTATTTTCTGCCTCGCAGCTGGCGAAATTACAGCCTCGCCTACTGATTTTAATTTAACCATAGGATATCGAGCCCGATCGTCGATTTCAAATGTGTGCTCTAAAAGGATATTTATAAATGACTATTATCATTATTATAAGCAAGACAATAAATGGCAAAGATATGTAGAAAATAAACGTATTTGAAATAAGTTCATAACAAACGTAACGTGGGAGAAAATATGTTTCTAGAAGATATGTAGAAAATAAACGTATTTGAGATAAGTTCATAACCAACGTAATGTGGGAGAAAATACGTTTCTAGCTAAACGTAATTGAGAATGCAGTTTAGTTCTGTGGGAACGTAATTTTTAGGAGACAGGGTTGGCAGTCTCGACACGGGAGAGTGTGGCTGGGTGTTTCTCAATCGCGAGTAAAGCTGCTGCAGAGCCACTATTTCAAGCATACTACGTCATCGAGTGCCGCCGAAGTACTGTTCCAATCTCCAGCATGCTTGGAAATCTACCGAGCCCGGCGTACTACGTTTGGAGAAATATCGAGGCTGCACATGAGTAGACTCCGCAGTCTTAAAATCCCACAATGCTTTGCGCACGGACCAATTTCCCCAAATCTGTGGCGGAAGATGTAGGCGGGGCCTCTCATATGACGCACACCTGCACACTTGCTAGCCTGTTCCACTCTTTGTTTTCCGAATGGCAGGAAGTATTCTTGACTCGCTTCTGAAGAAAGATGCTCGGCAGACATGTGCTACCAAGCAAGTGTAACTCGCGATTGAGAAACACCCGTTGTCTCCTCTCTGCTCTGACTGCAGCTGAGCTGCTGCGGGAGGCAACTGTGAGTCTGAGCGCCTGTGAGTACTATGGGAGGGCAGAGGGGCTCACGGCAGCACGCGGCTCGTTAACTGCTGAACAATATGTGAGTCTCCAAACACCAGAAAAGTCCCTTACAAGTCGTTAAATGAGTCGTTAGTCGCTTTTGACAAAATAAGTAGCCGGAGGTTTGGAAAGCCGCCGAATTTAACGAGAAAGTCGCCAATTGGCAACACTGTATTCTCCGTCGGGACTTCCTGCAACAACACCACGCCGTTATCGTGATTCTGATTGGCCAGAAGACATTATCAAAGATTTTATTGAGAAGACGATCACTACGTGACAAAAGTTTTCAAAACCGTTTCTAGTCTTCGGTATTTCCAGACAAGTGGCTACTGAAATCAATCTTACTAACTGCTGTCTGTGCAATTTACTCCGCGCGAGTTGGCGGACTTTATTTTGCTTACTTTAACATCATTTTTCATGGTGGGGCTAAGCCATTTCTTGGTATGGCTGTAGCCTACCCCAGCCATACCCTGGCGCCGCCACTGGTATTTAGGCTCTGTGTTTCCTGTTTAATACAACTAATCAGTGGCGAGCCGTCAGGGCCCTCTAGGCCCTCTGTGAGGGCCTAAGATATTCTAAAAAATAATAATTAAAAACATTTAAAAATATATATTTTTTTTAAATATATATTTTTTAATATTATTTTTGTTATATTTTTCATTAGTTTTACCGAAAAAAAACTTGATTTAATTGTATTTAAAATAACATTTCCAAAGAAATAAATCCTTCGAATCTGCCTGTTCAGTCTCTGTTGAATGTCTGGCCCTCTCTGCGATTCACAGAGGGCCCGCTATAGTAACTGAACGAGAGAGTAATGTCAAATGACAGTACAATTGACCAATCATATCTTCCCTCTAAATGGGTGGGTTTTATTATCGCGGACTTTATGCGAGTTCCGCCCGCTGTGAAACTTTTCTTGTTTCCATAGCAACAACAACTTCCTGTCAACAGCGTGAACTCGCCTTCAAAATAAAAGCATGCCAAATTACACTTAAGACATACAACGGCAACGAAAGTAACAAACACAATGCAATATCATTTTCAATGTCAAAGAACACAAATTGGTTCACAGTTCACAGGTGTTGTTTTGTGTGGTAGAGGGTCGCTGTCATTGATGCGTTTTGCACCCTGGGCCGTTGTTTTGATATTCCGCTGAAGTATACGCTGTGACGTAATAACTCTTTTTTTTTTTTTTTTTCGAGGGAATTGGTGGGGGTCAGAGGGCCTAGGTATAAAGCTCACGGCTCGCCACTGCAACTAATGGATCAACCGACTAGAATAACCAAAACCTCCAAGACTATGATAGATTTATTATTTACAAACAAAGCTGACAGAATAGTTAAAACCTACAACTTCCTGACTGGTCTTTCTGACCATACTCTTGTTCTTTTTGCCAGGAAACTCACAAAAAAAAGGTTCATGGCCACACCTAAAACCCCTGCCTTGGGTTCTCGCTTCATCCCCAAAAACCTGCAACAACGTTTTATGGAGGCAGTGAAAATGATGAATTGGGGGGAGGGGTTGTCCTCTGAAGACTTTGGTGAAAACAGTAATCTATTTATATCTAAAATGAATGATACAATGTCTTCCTTCTCAAGGAGAGGGTGCCTTAGGGACAGGAAGGAACATCATCTTCCCAAATCTACAGTGCAGGAATTTAAGGAAATCCAGAGACCAACTATTAAAGCAGAGCTTGAAAAATAGTGCTCTGGAAATCACAAAGCTCTTCCCGCCATCTGAGGTCTCCCATAGCCCGACTGTGGATACACACCCCGTTTTTGACCTGGAGGAAATCACAGAGGTGGAGGTAAAAAATATTAAAGGGTTAAAAGGTTTTAAGGCTAGGGATGCAGATGATTTAGACACCAACTTTATAAAGACAAATATTGACGGTCTAATAAAACCAATTAGTATGCTAGTAAATCAATCTATCAGCACGAGGGAAGTTCCATCATCCTGGAAGGTGGCCACGGTGACACCGATTTTTAAATCTGGGGATAAGGCAATGATGTCCAACTACAGACCAATCAGCATCCTCCCCTGTGTCTCTAAGGTAGCTGAGAAATGGGTGTCAAAACTAATCAAACATTTATAAAGGTTTCGCTCCACTCCACCCAATGCAGTTTGGTTTTCGTGCTCACCACTCCACTGAGACAGCTAACTGTGTCTTTGTGGAAAAGGTTCAATCTATGTTGGACACGAGCCCATATGTAGGTGCTGTCTTCCTTGATCTCAGGAAGGCTTTTGACACTGTTGACCACCAAGTGCTCCTTACAAAGCTGACGTATTTCAATGTTTCGGCAGATTCAATACAGTGGTTGAGTCTTACTTATCGAACAGAAAACAGTGTGTTTTGGTCAACGGTACCAAATCCCCCTACCTTGTGAACCCTGTTGGGGTTCCACAAGGTTCCATTCTTGGACCATTACTGTTTTCTCTGTACATTAATGACTTGCATAATGTATGTCCTGAGTTGAATGTACAAATGTATGCCGATGATGGGTCATCTTTGTACACGGGAACAATACTGAAATGATCTCATCCTGTCTCTCAAAAGCATTGGACAAGGTTCAACACTGGCTGAACAACATTTGCTTACAGTTAAATGCAAAAAAACAGTATGCATGATGTTCAGTCAAAATCGAAGGATCCAATGTGTTTTTAAACGGAGCAGAAATAGAACTGGTCCCCCACTTCAAGTATCTTGGAGTCATACTGGACTCGAACTTGACTTTTAAGAAACATATTAAGAAAGTATCCAATACCGTTAAATTCAACTTGCAAAATGTTAAACAAATCAGACCTTTCTTAACTGTCAATGCTGCAAAGTCATACCTCCACTGTATGATTCTATCCCACATTGAATACTGTTTGACAAACTGGTCGTTTGCTTGTGCCACAAACCTGAAACCCATAGAACAGCTGTACAAGAGAGCTATCAAGGTGTTTGACAGAAAGCCAAATTCATACCACCACTGCACCATCCTTGAGAAACACCATTTCTTGAGTTTTGACCATTTAAAGTCTTTTAAAAGTATGTGTTTTTGTTATAAATGTTTACATGGACTGCTTGAGGGAGGGGGGGGACCTCACCCAATGCCCGATGCGTCAGACTAAAAAAGCTTTTGAAAATAACCGAATATTTAGATTAAGGTCAAAATATAATATTTGTAAATCTGACTCAGTGAGTCAGTGCCTCACCAGCCATGAACCTCACCGCACGTCACTGGTGCAGCTAGATGAGGTCATTGCTGAGATGATTTTGAAAGCTCAGCTTGCGAGACCTCCGTGAAGCAGTTTAGGGTTGGTGCATTTGGTGGAGCAAGTACAGGATGTTGGGGAGAGACAGGTTGGTTTGAGGAGGCTTTGGCGATGTTAAGCCTGATGTTTTCATCATTCAGTCATCAGTTGTAGGAGTGGTTGATGAGGGATCACTAGGCTTGAGCAACCGATGCATTGTGGAGAATAGGTGCTTGGGTTTGTTACGATTTGTCTCAATCAGATTGAAGTAGTAGGCTGACCTGGTTGCTCTCAATGCCGAGGAATAGGCCTTCTGGTGATCTCTAAAAGAGAGCAGGTGGACAGTTAGGCCAGTTTTCCTATATCTGCGCTCAATCTTCCGACCCTCTGATTTTTGCGCTCTGAGCTGGTCAGTGTACCATGGGGCAGAGCGATGGAAAGACACCACTCGGCTTATTTCACGTGCCAGCCTGTCTAGGCACTCATGCAGGGTGTTATTATACCGGTGCACATGCTCTTCAAGTGAGAGTGCAGCATGGGGCCTGGATAGGGAAGAAGAGAGGGCAGACGTTAGCTGACTATGGTCTATGTCAAGCTCAGCACTCATTATTCACTCAAAGCTATGTGTGTTGTGTTCCAGCCAAGAGCAAACAACACATTCTGCTGGACCTGGACCTGGACCTGGACAGGGATCTGAAGAAGGACATGGACCTGGATCTGAACTGGAAACCTGGTCCTGAACCTGGTCCTGAACTTGAACCTGGTCCTGAACCGGAACCTGGTCCTGAACCTGGTCCTGAACTTGAACCTGGTCCTGAACCGGAACCTGGTCCTGAACCTGGTCCTGAACCTGGTCCTGAACCGGAACCTGGTCCTGAACCTGTGTCCAGTAACCAGCTTACTGCCGGAGACCAGAACCAGGTGTGTGAGTCTCTCTCTACCATCAGCCCTAACTGTATCCCACTGTCACAATATCCAATCTGTCCAGTTCAGGTCCAGGTTATTTCTTTGTACCAGTGGGTAGACTTGGTTTGCAGAAAAAATGGTATCCATCGTGACACATGCTTCAAACAACACAGACACATTGAAAACCACTAGCACAGACAAAGCTGTTTTTAAACCTCTTGGTTCTACACCTTTAGGAAGATTAACCTCCGGCCTGAAGGAAGAAGCTGAAGTTCAGGTTGCAGGGGTGGGAGTCTTCATTAAACATGGAGTTAGACAGCCTCTGTAACTGTCTGATGAGCAGGGGCTCCAGGTTTAGCTGTGACTCTCCAGTCAGTCTGCTAGACCACTTTATGATCTGACTGAGACAGTTTCTGCTCTTTAAAGTCAGGTTACCAAACCAAGACATTAAAGAAAAAGACAGGATTGACTCTGCTGACTGTCTTCAAGTTTAGGATTGACTTCCTGAATGTCTTTCTTGAAGTCTAAGGCAGGGGTTCCCAACCCCCGGTCCGCGGACCGGTACCGGGCCGCGGAGGTGTTACTGCCGGGCCGCGAAATAGCTATATTATAATATATATATATATATATATATATATATATAATATTTGCAGAATTATAAATATATAAAAATATTTTATCATAATATTTTTCGCACCTATGCCACCAGTCATATTATTTCATCCAGTAGCTAGTTAATCTTTCACCAGAAACGGTTGAAAATGGCTTTTATGATGTTCCGAGGGATTCGGTGGCTCAGCCTAAGGTCTCAGCCTCTTGTGCGCACGAGCATGTTACCGGTGCGCCAAGTAGGAAGAGGAGCGCACAGGAGACAACCGTTTGATTGCAGACTGTTATGTTTATGTGGGGAAATGGCAGTGCATACATTATTTGAGATATATTTCAAACTCAGACTTCATTTTAAGGACATGTCGGCCAGGGGTGTAGAGGGAGCTATTTGTTTAAGCACCGGATTGGCAAAACAGGAGAGTAAACCAGTCTGCCTTGATCTATGAATTAATGTCCGGGACTCTCACAGTATCTGCTGCCCGCAGCTGTTTTATAGAAGGAAACCCTCCTTCACTTCATGAGATGGCTGCAGCATCAGGAGGCAGCGGGACGTACTCGGTAAAGAGCTGTGCCTTTTTACGCACCGCCTTCGCTGTGTTTAACTTAATCAGAACAGAGTGACTGCAGGCTGCTACGTGTTAACCACACACACATCTACACACATCGAACTGCCCGATTACTCCCCCTTTTATTAGTTTTATGAAGGAGATGTCCAGTCAGTCACCAAGGCGCATGATGTGTGTGTATGTGCTCTGCTCAGCTCAGCTCTGTGTGTTCGTGTGTTTGTGTCTGTCCGACACCGGCATATATGCGGCTGTTCCCAAAATAAATTAGTTTAATCTTAATCTCGATGTAGTGCTAAATGCTGTCGGGAGTGCACCGGAACGAACGACACTATCATAATATCTTCTGAAAACAAATGCCAGTGTCACACACACACACACACACACACACACAACACACACACACACACACACACACACACACACACACACACACACACACAAACCACACACACACACACACACACACACACACACACACACACACACACACACACACCCTGGCGACCTTCATAATGCGCCTTCTCCTCGTTTTCCCAGCATTCACTGGATTATCCGTAAATCATACAAACAAAACCAAAACGTTGATTTATCTGTTTTCCCGTTTTGGTTTAAAAACGGAATAACGTGGTTTTTTGGTTTTCCGAAAAACCAAAAAACAACACCGGTTCTTTTTTAAACTTTGTTAATATGTTTTGGATGCATATTGTTCTAGTATTTGTTCAGGCTGTTACATACAATTAGCCTCTGAGTCTGTTGCTACCTGCTGGTGGTGAGTAAATATTAAAATCAGTTAAAATTGACAACTGGTCCGCGATTTTTAATGTATCTACCGGTCCTTGGCACAATAAAGGTTGGGAACCCCTGGTCTAAGGTATTAAAACAAGTTTAGAACCGATTAGGGCATTTACTAACTCGACATCTGAATTGAAGCCATCCAAAGTCACATGGCAGCTGTTCTTTGGAACCTGAAGGCCTGTTAATAATAATAATAATATAATCAATTTTATTTATAAGTGCACTTTTCATTTGCGTAAACAAAACTCAAAGTGCTACAGAGTAAAAAGGTAAAACAAAACAACAAAAACAATTAAGACAACAGAATAAAGCAGTGACATGGCAAAATGTGGGGGTTTTAAAAATCTAGTTAAAGGCTAAAATTCTAATACAACAACATATTGTTCTGTAAGATAAAGATTTTCTTTCTTGGTACCTTTGCTCTGCAGGGAGAAAAGATGGAGACACCTAGAGAAGTCCTATTAAAAACTTTAGAAGATTTGAAGGAAGAGGACTTAAAAAAATTCAAGTGGTGCCTGGAGGGGGAGGTCCTAAAATTCCCAGGAATCCCAAAGAGTCGACTACAGAAAGCAGCAGACCAGATGGACACAGTGGATCTGATGCTTCCGTACTACGGCATACACACCATTAAAGTGACCAGAGAAGTTTTGAAGATGATCCCGAGGAATGATCTAGAAGAGGAATTATCAAAATTCCCATCAGACCCTGAAGGTAGGTCTTTAAAAAAGAGTTTACCAAAATATAACTTTTTTTATTTTTCACTCCTGATATACCCCTCAGAGAACCATCACCTCCACATGGTGTCGGGATTGAGGTACCCCTGAAAGCAGAGAGGTCAGGGTCACTAGTTTCTGGCAGGGTCACCCTGTTGGTTCCAGGTGAGGGGTAGTAAAACCTTTATTGATCAGCATTTTAGGAAGCCAATTACCTTTCTGGATTAGGAAGTTTGGGTTTCGGTATCATTTTCTAAAATATATCGCCTTTCGTCTCTTCCTAACCACAATTCCTTAACCTCTGTGAAACATCTTGGGGTTAATGATAGGAAGATTCATCAGGACTTAGGAAAATAGACTGCTGTGCTTTGAGAGTCCGACCGCACTGACACTATCCAACGTCATTATGATTAGCCCGATGTTATTAAGAAGGAGAAGACGCTTTATTTCATCCCAAAGGGGAAATTCAGCTCAGTGTTCACTCGGTTGTGGTAACAGACAGTACAATACACACACATGCACAGGACAGGTGAGAGAGGCCTGAGCAAAACAGGTGGCCAGTCTATCCAGCGCCAGGGAGCAGTTGGGGTTCTGTGCCTTGCTCAAGGGCAGGAGGTGAACTGGCACCTCTCCAGGAACCAGTATACACTCCGTATTATTTTGGTCCGATCGGGACTCCAACCGGCGACCCTTCGGTTCCCAACACAAATTCCTGCAGACTGCGCCACTTAAACACTCTGCTGCATTGGCTGGGAATCTAACCCGGGCATCCAGGTGAGAATTCTACCACTGAACCACCAATGCTATATTAACGAGTTTATCCTGGTGGGACATTGGAGATATGTAATACAAGTGGGTCATGCTAAAAGCCAGTGTTGGGGAGGGGATGGATCAGAGGAATGACCAGAAAGTCATCAGTGTGCTCTGAAATGGCAGTGAGTCCTTGAGTGCTACGTTTTCCCAGGAAACGGCCATTTCTGTTTGGAATGAGGTTTGTCCTGCCGAACTGTCAGATATCTCAGGAGGGGAGTCATGGATAAACCCCGGCTGTTTTCCACAGTGTAGGTTAGCTGCTGACTCAGTCTCAGGATGTTGAATGGGACTGTCCTAGTCATTACTAATGGCCCAGCCGCCTACAGGTGGAAGGGGGTATCATTTGCCGTCCTACATGACTTGGTGAGGAAGGGACGGGTTATTACTGGGACCCCCCAGGGTGTCTTGTAGATGGTAGGCTACTGCAGGAGTATACTGCAACACAGTAAGAGCCATCCACTTCCTGTATAACTGGAGAGAGAGCTGTGTCCACACCCTCAGTGGGTGTTGGGATCTGCTGGTAGCAGCAGGAATAAGAGTCAGTCAGGTTTAGGGCCATGGTTCTCTGTGGGAAAACAGATGGTTCTCTGTGGGGTGGAACTTATACTGGACAATGTACAGATAATATGCAACAAGATCCAGTGACTTGATATAAGGAAATAACCTGCTATTTTGTCAGAAATGGGTCCAATTAGAAGGAAATATTTATGTGTCTTTCATGTAAATGTCTTTCTTATTCATTCAGATATTCTCACTAAGTGCCAAGGTGAACTCAAATCAAACCTGAAGGAAACATTGAAAATATCACATTTATGGAAAAATCTGAATCCCTACATAAAATCTACACGGAGATCTACATCACCAGGGGACACACCACAGAGGTCAACAAGGAACATGAGATCAGACAGATCGAACAAGCATCCAGTAAACCAGACAGATCAGAAACACCATCAGACAAGAAGACCTCTTTAAAGGCTCAACTGAAAGAGGTAAACCAATCAGAGCAGTGATGACAAAGGGTGGCTGGCATTGGGAAAACAGTCTTAACACAGAAGTTCACTCTGGACTGGGCTGAAGGCAAAGCCAACCAGGACATCCAGTTCATATTTCCATTCACCTTCAGAGAGCTGAATGTGGTGAGTGATGAAAAGTACAGCTTGGTGGAACTTGTTCATCACTTCTTCTCTGAAACCAGAGACGCAGGAATCTGCAGGTTTGATCAGTTCCAGGTTCTGTTCATCTTTGACGGTCTGGATGAGTGTCGACTTCCTCTGGACTTCCACAACACTAATCCTGACTGATGTCACAGAGTCCACCTCAGTGGATCGGCTGCTGACAAACCTCATCAGGGGGAAGCTGCTTCCCTCTGCTCGCCTCTGGATAACCACACGACCTGCAGCAGCCAATCAGATCACTGAGTTTGTGGACATGGTGACAGAGGTCCGAGGGTTCACTGACCCACAGAAGGAGGAGTACTTCAGGAAGAGATTCAGAGATCAAGCAGGCCGGCACCATCATCTCCCACATCAAGACCTCACGAAGCCTCCACATCATGTGCCACATCCCAGTCTTCTGCTGGATCTCTGCTTCAGTTCTGGAGGACATGTTGAAAACTGAGGGAGGAGAGCTGCCCAAGACCCTGACTGAGATGTACATCCACTTCCTGGTGGTTCAGTCCAAAGTGAACGTCAAGTATGATGAAGCTGAGACAGATCCACACTGGAGTCCAGAGAGCAGGAAGAAGATGATGGAGTCTCTGGGAAAACTGGCTTTTGAGCAGCTGCAGAAAGGCAACCTGATCTTCTATGAGTCCGACCTGAGAGAGTGTGGCATCGATATCAGAGCAGCCTCAGTGTACTCAGGAGTGTTCACACAGGTCTTTAAAGAGGTGAGAGGAACGTACAAGAACACAGTGTTCTGCTTCGTCCATCTGAGCGTTCAGGAGTTTCTGGCTGCTCTTCATGTCCATCTGACCTTCATCAACTCTGGAGTCAACCTCATGGCCCCCTGGTGGTCTAAAGTCTTCAGACAAAAACCTAAACATCTCTACCAGAATGCTGTGCACAAGGCCTTACAGAGTCCAAACGGACACCTGGACTTGTTCCTCCGCTTCCTCCTGGGTCTTTCACTGGAGACCAATCAGACCTTATTACACGACCTGCTGACACAGGCAGTAAGTGGCTCACAGACCAACCAGGAAACAGTTGAATACATCAAGAAAAATATAAGAAAGCACCCGTCTCCGGAGAAAAGCATCAACCTGTTCCACTGTCTGAATGAACTGAATGATCGTTCTCTAGTGGAGGAGATCCAACGGTACTGAGTTCAGGAAGTCTCTCCACAGATAAACTGTCTCCTGCTCAGTGGTCAGCTCTAGTCTTCATCTTACTGTCATCAGAAGAAGATCTGGACGTGTTTGACCTGAAGAAATACTCTGCTTCAGAGAAGGCTCTTCTGAGGCTGCTGCCAGTGGTCAAAGCCTCCAGGAAAGCTCTGTAAGTGGAGATAAAACTACATTAACTAGGAACAGGTTGAGACATGAGAATAAAACTCTTTGTGTTCACTGCTGATCTGTCCCCAGGCTGAGTGGCTGTAACCTGTCGGAGAGAAGCTGTGAAGCTCTGTCCTCAGTCCTCAGCTCCCAGTCCTCTAGTCTGAGAGATCTGGACCTGAGTAACAACGACCTGCCGGATTCAGGAGTGAAGCTGCTGTCTGGTGGACTGGAGGGTCAACACTGTACTCTGGAGACTCTCAGGTCAGAGTTCAGCTGATATGTTAACTGTCAGATTGGTTTTGTTCAGCCATTTATATCAACTCATTTCCAGTTTTATCAAATTAGAATAATAATACATTTCGATTCTCCTTCGGTTTGTTGTTTATTTTTCTTCTTCAAAACAATAAACCACAAAACCATTTCAGAATCAGAATCAGAATCAGAAACAGGTTTATTGCCAGGTAGGTTCGCACATACTAGGAATTTGACTTGATGTCATGGTGCATACATAAAATATAAAAAACAAGAAATCTAATATAAAACACAAAATCTTTTACACCGTAATAAAATACACTTAAAGGTGGGGTAGGTAAGTTTGAGAAACCGGCTCGAGATACACTTGTTATATTCCATGGAATGCTCTTAACATCCCGATAGCAATGAATATCTTAAGTGCTTTGACAAAAAATCCATAAAGAAATATCATCTGTGGAAGCCGTAATACTGTAAAAAAGCACGACCAATCATTTTAGCCGGCCCGTTTTCGTCCTCGTGGAGCCTACGCCTCAGGCCTAGGCTCCACGGGAACGAAAACTGGTTGAATCCGCATATTTCTCATGCGTATAGCCCTTTAAGCTTAACGACGCCGTAACGGAAACGTAGAAACAGACCCCGCAAACGACAACGGGTCCAAAGGTGGATAGATCTGGGAACGGAGCGCTCTGGGGGGTCCAACGGGGCCGTGTGGTAGCCTATACGGTCATCCGTTTCTGATAATGACGACGCAATAGCCCCGCCTCTCCCCACCTCTGCTGCTCACCCCCGCAAAAGTACACTGCACACTGAATTCAGATTATTTATCTTTATCTCGATATGGACATAAACGCGAGTGACGTCTAATCTGACAGGACGGAGACACGCAGCTCCTCCCGCTGTGATGCAGCGGGAGCAAAACACACACTTCAAGTCAGATCATCACCCTTAGCTATTTAATTACCTCTCAAACTACCTAAACTAGTTATAAATATGTTTATTTTACTGTCGGGTTTACTTAGTGGATCAGCTGCTGCATGAGGAAGCATGAAGATTTAAACTTTAACACATGTTGACCGGCGAAAAACTCTGCGCGGTTCCCTCGGCCCCCCCCGCGGAGAATAAACAGAAGTGCAGCCATGACAACCATTCTTCTTCCCTGCTTTTGTGGAGGAAGTTGCTGCTTTTTGTGGAGGAAGTTACAGCGCCATGTACAGGTTCGGCATATGTACTGCAGCTTTTGGAGCAGGTTGGATGTAAACGGAGCCGTCTCGTGGAGCTTGACACAATCCGGCGTATATTGAGTGTGGGCGGAAGCTTTTTGCGGTTGCGTTTGCGTTACTCCGATGCGTTTTGCCGTATGCGTTCCCGTGGAGCCGGGGCCTCAGATCGTTTGCAAGGCGTCGGTTGTTCATGGAGAGGGAGGCTTTTGGCTTGTAGTTTGTGATCTGTCTTAGACCACGCCAGACAGAAGCAGAGTCGTTTGCTGAGAGCTGATGTTGAAGTTTCTCAGAGTATTGTCGTTTAGCATCACTCACCGCCTCTCACCGCCTTGCCAAAGACGTACTTCGACTCTCTAAAATGTGCCTTATCGCCACTCCTAAACGCCTCCTCCTTTTGCAATCTTAGCTGTTTCAGTTTTGGTGTGAACCAGGGCTTGTTGTTGTTGAAACTCACCCTGGTGCGTGTTGGTACACAGCTGTCTTCGCAGAAGCTGATGTATGACGTCACAGCCTCTGCATATTCATCCAGACTTTGAGTAGCAGTCCTAAACATGTCCCAGTCAGTACAGTCCAAACACGCCTGAAGTTCCTCCTTAGCTTTACTGCTCCACCGCCTGAATGTCCTCACTACAGGTTTACACAGCTTGAGTTTCTGCCTGTATGCAGGAATCAGGTGAACCATGGTGTGGTCAGAGTGGCCCAGTGCAGCACGGGGGACGGCGTGATAGGCTCCCTTGATGGTTGTGTAGCAGTGATCCAAAATATTCCCCTGTCTGGTGGGGCATTTAATAAACTGTTTATATTTTGGGAGTTCGTGGCTGAGGTTGCCTTTGTTAAAGTCACCAAGAACAATAACTAGGCAGTCCGGATAAGTCCTCTCCACACACAGTATCTGGTCGGCGAGTGTGCGCTGCACCTCCTGCACGTTCGCACGTGGTGGAATGTACACACCGACCAGTATGAATGAGGAGAACTCTCGGGGGGAATAAAAGGGTCTGCAGTTGATGATAAAAGTTTCCAGAGTGGGAGAACAGTGCTGCAGAATCACTGTCACATCGTTGCACCAGCCAATGTTTGTGTAAAAACATATTCCTCCACCTTTTGATTTGCCAGAGAGCTCCGCGTCGCGATCCGCTCTGAGCAGCTGGAAGCCTCCCAGCTGCAGCGCCAAGTCAGGAATCGATCCACACAGCCAGGTCTCAGTGAAGCACAAAACAAAAGATGAAGAGAAGTCTCTGTTTCTACTAACCAGTAGCTGAAGCTCGTCCAGTTTATTGCTTATGGAACGCACGTTGGAGAGAAATATTCCGGGTAGCGGCGTGCGAAGTCCGCGGCTCCGGAGGCGCACCAGTGTCCCGGCCCTTTTCCCTCTCCTGTGGCGTTTGAGTGCTCGAATGCAGGTGAGGGAACCTTTTACGAGAATGTCCAGTAATTCCACAGAAGAACAGAAAAAAGTGGGAAGGTAATCCGCTGGAGTTGTTTCTCTAATGTTTAGGAGCTCTTCCCTAGTGAAAGAGTTCGGTGTACAGTATGTAAACACTGAATTAACGCACAAAACAAGACAAAACAAAGCGCACCGTAACATCGAAGCAGCCGTTCGCGGCGCCATCTTTGTTGTTGTAACAATCTGATTATATTTGAAGACAGATGGCGTCACTTATCTTCATCTCAATGTATCTGACTGATTGACCAACCCAAACATGCACAGACAAATAGATGGTATAATTTGACAAAAGAACTAGAAAAGATTGTATGTTGAAACTTTGCGCTCAATCACATTTAATATTAAAGGAATTTTGTCATGTATTAATTTCTTTCAAGGTTAACTGGCTGCAACCTGTCAGAGAGAAGCTGTGAAGCTCTGTCCTCAGTCCTCAGCTCCCAGTCCTCTAGTCTGAGAGATCTGGACCTGAGTAACAACGACCTGAAGGATTCAGGAGTGAAGCTGCTGTCTGCTGGACTGGAGGGTCAACACTGTACTCTGGAGACTCTCAGGTCAGAGTTCAGCTTTTTATTTTCAAGCAGTTCAATTCTTTTCATCCAGCTTTTTGTTCATGTTGATGAAGATGGTCCACCTCTGTATGATGTTCCTGCTCATGTGACTTTTTAAAGCACTGAGTTTACTGTATTCCCTGGTTCCAGTCTGTCAGGCTGTCTGGTCACAGAGGAAGGCTGTGTTTCTCTGGCTTCAGCTCTGAGATCCAACCCCTCCCATCTGAGAGAGCTGGACCTGAGCTACAATTATCCAGGAGACTCAGGAGAGAAGCTGCTGTCTGCTGGACTGGAGGATCCACTCTGGAGACTGGACACTCTCAGGTATGAACAGACTGACTTCCTCCTATTTTTCTAATTTCATCATCTCCTTCATCTCTGGTCTTCCATCATGAAGGACGTCTCATTTCCCTTGATTATGTTCACAGCAGTGAGTTAACCTTGAAGTCTTATTACATGGAAACAGCCATTCAGTCCAAACATCAGAACCACTGGTTTCCTGGCTCTAGGGAGGATAATGATGGTCAGTTTATGAATTTGGTTCTGACTGAGATATCTCACCAACTGCTAAATATGTTGAGATGAGATTCTGTTTGACATTTTAGATTCCCAGAGGGACGATCCGGACTCTTTAATATGCGTTCATTTGAAGTAGGTTATTTTTGTGCTTATTAATTGTTTCACTTAGTTGTTTATTTGTCTGTTTTTTGTTTCGTTCAATTTGGGGAGGTTGGTTCGGTTTTGTTTGTTTTCGCCAGCCAGTGTCTCTGCCGGTCGGCATCTCGGCGATCTATCCCAGCTGACTCAGAGGCAAAGCATCAAAATCTGCAAATCTGTAAAAATGGATGAGTTTGACTACATTATATTCGCCACGTTGTCAGTCATGAAGTGCTTTAATGAGCGACCCGGTAAACTGAGGGCTCAAGCTAGCCGAGGAAGAGGCAAAGAAGGGATGTCCTTTAGTTTTGTTGAATCAGCTTCATATGTGCACGTTGTCTTGGTCAGTCAGGATATTGATCCGGAAAACAACTTTCTGAACAATATCAACAACAGCTGCAACTATTTCACAGAAGAGCAATTCAATGTAACGTGTGAATCAGAAGAGAACATATCAATGTTCCACTTCAATAGCAGAAGCCTAGATGCCAACTTCCTCAACATTAAAGAATATCTAAGTCAGTTTAAGAACCCATTCAACATCATAGCAATATCAGAGAGCTGGATCAGTGCTGAGGAAGGTGTGGACTTTGAGATGGATGGCTATGAACTGAATTATACAAACAGAAGGAATAAGAGTGGAGGGGCAATCTATGTGGATAAAGGAATGAACTAGAAGGTGGTGGAGAGCATGACAACAGCTGTTGACGATTTGTTTGAATGTGTTACAGTAGACATGTGCATGGAAAGGTCTAAACATGTTATTGTGAGCTGTATATACAGAGCTCCTGGAACCTGTATTGACACATTTACAGATAGGGTAGAAACATGTTTGCTAAATCATTACAAAACATGATGTTTATCTGTGGGGATTACAATATTGACCTGTTGAATCCAAAAAAGCATCAAATGACAGAAGACTTCATCAATGCATTGTACAGTATGAGTTTGTATCCTAAAACCACCAGACCTAGTAGAATCACTTCTCACTCTGCTACATGAATAGACAACATATTCACAAACATTATGGAAAACAATACAGTAGGGACTACTATATAGTGACATCAGTGATCATTCACCTGTTCTTATTGTCTATCACTGCAGTTATAAGAAACCTAAAGTCGCCAGCCATTTCAAATACAAAAGATTGAGAACTGAAGAAAACATAAATGCATTTAAGAATGACTTACTAAATCACAATTGGAGGGTAGTATATGAGAGAGACGATATGGACAAGGCATATGATGAATTTCTAAACATTTTGAAATGACTTTATGACAAAAAGTGTCCTGTGAAACAATGCAGAGAGAGACACACAAACAAAGTCACCGTGCATGGATCACTGATGGCCTAAACAATGCAGAGAGACACAAAGTCACAGTGCATGGATCACTGATGGCCTAAACAATGCAGAGAGACACAAACAAAGTCACGTGCATGGATCACTGATGGCCTAAACAATGCAGAGAGAGACACAAACAAAGTCACAGTGCATGGATCACTGATGGCCTAAACAATGCAGAGAGAGACACAAACAAAGTCACAGTGCATGGATCACTGATGGCCTAAACAATGCAGAGAGAGACACAAACAAAGTCACAGTGCATGGATCACTGATGGCCTAAACAATGCAGAGAGACACAAACAAAGTCACCGTGCATGGATCACTGATGGCCTCAACAATGCAGAGAGAGACACAAACAAAGTCACAGTGCATGGATCACTGATGGCCTAAACAATGCAGAGAGACACAAAGTCACAGTGCATGGATCACTGATGGCCTAAACAATGCAGAGAGACACAAACAAAGTCACAGTGCATGGATCACTGATGGCCTAAACAATGCAGAGAGAGACACAAACAAAGTCACAGTGCATGGATCACTGATGGCCTAAACAATGCAGAGAGACACAAAGTCACCGTGCATGGATCACTGATGGCCTAAACAATGCAGAGAGAGACACAAACAAAGTCACTGTGCATGGATCACTGATGGCCTCAACAATGCAGAGAGAGACACAAACAAAGTCACAGTGCATGGATCACTGATGGCCTAAACAATGCAGAGAGACACAAACAAAGTCACAGTGCATGGATCACTGATGGCCTCAACAATGCAGAGAGAGACACAAACAAAGTCACAGTGCATGGATCACTGATGGCCTAAACAATGCAGAGAGACACAAACAAAGTCACCGTGCATGGATCACTGATGGCCTAAACAATGCCTGCAAAAAGAAAAATACACTTTATAGACAACTCATAGAATATAGAAGTTCAGAAGCAGAAAATAAATATAAAAGATATAAGAATAAATGAACCAATATTATGAGAATATGTAAGAAAGAATACTATAATAAAATACTAGAGAGTACTCAGAATGAAAGGTTTATGGAAGGTATTAAATAGTACCTTTAGAAACGGAGCAAAGAGTACAGGTTACCCTGAGTTTCTTGTTGACAAAGATAATGTTATCAATAACACAGAAGATGTGGTTCATGGTTTGAACCAATTCTTTGTAAATGTGGGGCCAGATCTGGCAGAAAGAATGAAAAGCGTAGAAACAACTAAAGGGGGAGATACAGACCTCTGGAATGAAAACAATAGCTCTTTGT
>JAAOOA010000200.1:1040027-1051294 GCA_012861695.1 Trematomus loennbergii
TATTAACGACGAGGCGGCAGTTAGCAGCTAGCGGCTAGCTAGTAATTATGCTAATTTACACATCAGTCGTTATGTACTTTTATATTACGCTGATGTAACAGGATCTAGTGATATCCAAGCAACAGAGCTTAATTTAGCATGAAACTTGTGTGGGTTGTAGCCTACATGAAACCACTTGGTAATATATAAAAATATATGTATTTTGAGTTATGATCATTGTGATTTAAATCTTTATCTAAAAAGTAAAGCTGATGATGGATTACTGTGGTGGAGTTAAAATAACAATAGCCTATTTCTCTTTGAAATGTGATGGAGTAAAAGGATAGTAACTGTGATTATTCATGTTAAGTACCCAACAAGTAACTAAACGTATAATACTTGAAGGAAAGGTGTAAAATGTTTCCATAAATACCAATATCACACAGTACAACACCCCTTGTTGTTAAATACCAACCATGGTTTCCCTATATTGCGACACTTGTTTTGTTTAAGATTATTTCTCCTTTTTTTACAGACATCCCCAACCATAGTGGAATGCTGTTGTAAAGGATTGCATTGATCCGTGCATCAATACCTTCACCCAGCTTTGAGGCCTCCAATGAATGAAATCATCTTGTGGCTGGGAAAAATGTGAAAAAATAAATCTCACAAAGAGTGACTTTCTGGTGTAATCATTATAATATCAAAGACAAGCGCATTCAGTAACAATATATAAAATCATTCAGCAGCAGAGGTTGGGGTGGAAACAGCATTTCTAACTAAGATGATTACAATATTACAAGTTAAACATCAAGATGAACATACTATTATTAATTTAAAAAGTACATGGGAAACTTAAATATCCTGCAATATACCATTAGCAGAATAGGAACAAATGTGCCAAAACATTTCTAACATTAACATAAACTGAGGGCTTTCTTCCTGAGCCGCTGGGAGTAAAGCTCCTCCATGGATGGCAGCTCCGTCCTGGTGATGTTCTGTGCAGTTTTCACCACCCTCTGTAAAGCCTTACGATTAAGGGCGGTGCAGCTGCCGTACCAGGCCGTGATGCAGCCGTGTCCGTGATGGACACAGAGGAACCTGAAGCTGCTGACTCTCCACCGTAGTCCCATTGATGGCGATGGGGGCGTGTCCCTCTCCCTGCTGCTTCCTGTAGTCCACAATCAGCTCCTTGGTTTTGCTGACGTTGAGATGGAGGTTGTTATCCTGGCACCAAGATGTCAGGTTTTCGACCTCCTCTCTGTACGCCGTCTCTTCGCCGTCTGTGATCTGGCCGATGACGGTCGTGTCGTCAGCACGTAGGCCCGTACCAGTGTCTTGAAGTGGCTGCGCTTCCTCCTGGGCCACATCCAAAATTGAGAAGAAAGAGAACAGACACACCACAGCTGGGTGAGGCTGGTGAGGCTGGGGAAGATGAGTAAAACAACTCAAGAGTAAGAGTGGGTAACTCAAGAGTAAGACTGGGTATGTATACATTCACTCCGCAGCTGCTTATAATCAGCTCATCACAGGCGTTCTCTTTAACCTATTACATTCACCTCATTCTCCAGTCACTGCAGCCAAACTTTAAAATGGTTCTCCTCTCTCCTGCAGTCAGCTGTGATTTCAGGTGTTCATGCTGCCGCCCGCCTCCTCCCCATCCACCTCCTCCCCATCCACCTCTTCTCCACCCACCTCCGTTCATCATATCCAGAGCCAGGAGCTAATCCAAAGACCTCATCACACCTCCTCTTCATCCCATCTCCTCATCAAATCCAGATCTTCATCATCATCACCAGTGTCTAGACCCCGGGGAGGTTCCCTATATGCTCACGGCTGCATTTCCCCCTTTAGATATAAGATTTCAGGATCGGGGTCTAATCGCCAAAGACTTAACATTTATCATATGACATGTGTCAATAAATGTTCTTTAAACAAAATGAAGTCTCTCCTGATTTAACTGTCTGGACCCCATCCTCAACTTTTTTTCAAACCACAACATGCCTTCAGAGGGCTTTCCTGTTGATCATAATTGGTGGATCTTTTAATCTAATAATTGCAATCAATATTATATATATTACCTTTTAATCTATATAAATTGTATTTACATTTGTTGTCACTATTTTTTCCACCTAGTTCTACAATGCCAGCCATAAGAGGTATACATTTCTTATTTTTGTGAATTTCTATATAAAATGCTGATTTTCTACCTGAAAATGCTTATGTATTTTTAATTACATTTTCGTAGAGCTTTGACTTTTTCAGCTGAATAAATATTATAACTAGATGGTTTTGTTCAGCATTGCCAGCTTCACTTTTGAGCTTTATGTTGTGCCCAGCATTCTCCTGTGCTCTGAAATCAAAATGTGGATAAGCATAACACAACACTAAAATAAACACTACAATACAACTTGTTATTTGACACACACAAGGTTGTTCATTTGTGTGTATAAATATAAAACACAGGCTATATACATATATATATATATATATCATACAAGTATAATTAATACAACTGTTAATTTGATTAGAGCTTTGACACATATATCTTTATTTATATATGTATAAGTATGACGACTTCCTCGGGCGATATCATGGTATAGCTAATTAATCTGGGTCAAAACGTGTTGTGCCCACATGCAAAGGTTGTAAACTCTGGTTTATCCCTGCGTGGTATTATAGTAATAGCAAACAGCAACGTTCAACTCCTTTAATGGTATATTGCAAGTGCAATAAGAAGCTACAGGGACGTTAATCTACGTCGGTAATATTAACTTTATTTAATACAAGATTTACACATCATACAGCCTGTAGTATAATATTTTACAAATGATGAATTACAGCAAACATGTGCAATATATCCATTATTACAGCTCCGTGGGCTGGCAGTAAGGCGATATGGGTCCGTTCTTATATCCATGGGTAAAGATAAAGCATGTGTGCTGAACACGTAACATGAACGTGCCGGGCGGCGCGGTCCCGTGGGTTAGATGCGCGTTCATAATACAGAGGGAAATAACTCTCAGAATAACGTTATTAGCACATTTTTACAACTTGAGGAACGAATGTTTTTAATAAGGGCTATACAAGTGTTCATACTGGGTAGTTTATTTAGTTTAAAAAAAATTATCCAACGAGTTACAGACCACTCTTTCCCCATGTAAGTCAATGGGAAAAAGTGTTTCCGGGCCTGGCAACCAAAAGGAAGTGTAGTACCGCCGTTTGGCCAGCACGAATATTTTCATCAGAGTCCGGCGCACTTCCTGGGGGCTTGGTCCTCTGTAGGAGGAGTCCACTTCCTGTCCTGGGTCACATGGTGTTTTAAATGGAGGCTTCTCATTGGTTACCGTGTGTCTCACTGATTGTGTCTGTAATAAAGTTTTCTTGAAGCAACGTATTAAAGCTGATCCTGAAGACTGTAGTGATCGATAAGTTCAATAAAGATTTAGAACAAGCAGCCTCCTCTTTGGTCAATTTAAACGGTGAGTAACGTTATAATAATAATAATACAAATCATATGAAATAAATAACATCTCAGAGGAGCTTTGTTTAATCAAATGTTCACAGGCTTGGGAAGTTTCAAATGAGTAAACAAATTGTTTTATTTAAATAGAAATCAACATAATAAATAAAAGAAATATTCATTTATAGCGTTTATAATAAGTAATACAATCATCAGTGCCTATTAATAATATCACAGTTCAAAGTATTATTACACCACATATTGATGCAGATATGTGTGTCCTTGTCTTAGATATCATGCAAGATATTGTTTATACTTTTGTTAAAATATGTACTTTTTACTCTAAAATCGCTTTTCCAGGTTGTTTTCATCCGGGTCTCTAGGGGGCACTCTCACCGTGACGTCATCTGACTTCTTCTTCGTCGTTGTCTTCCCGATCAACCAATCAGAGCCCTCCATTCAGCAGTGACCTGGAAACAGTTGCTGCTAGGTCAAATTTAGTTGGGAAGAAATCCACTGAGTAGCGTCTGATTTTTTAATGAAAATGGAGATTAAAGTGTTGTTTCAGAGCCTGAACCCTGAGCTAATCAAAGCTACAAAGCTACCGATGATCAGAGACACGAATCATCGATAAATAAGTCGTTAAAAGTGTTGTTTCAGAGCCTGAACCCTGAGCTAATCAAAGGTACAAACCTACCTGTAATGTTTCCATGTTGTGATTGTACATGAAAGACTCAACTTGCTGGACGTTAACAGGGTTTATTAACCAGTGCTGGCTCACACACGTTATTCATGCTTACTGTGCACTTCCTCACTGCTAGTGTATCTATATGCTGTGTAGACAGCAGGGGGTGCAGTTATACTGAGAGCACAATACATTCACATGAATATCACATTGCCCTTTTTTTTTAATAGCTTTAAACATTTGGCTGTTATACTGCATTTAAAGGTGGGGTAGGTAATTTTGGAGAAACCAGCTCGAGTGCGCTAGAATTTGAAAATACACAGCCGGAAAAAATCTGCCACTTCCTTACAGAGCCCCTCCTCCAACACACACGAACGCGCACATGACCAATGAGGGCACGAGATAAGTTTGTGCACAGATGGAAGGCTGACAGGCAGGTAGGCCATCCAGTTATTTTAGCCGGGCCGGCTCAGATGATTGGTCGTGCTTTTTACAGTACTACGGCTTCCACAGATGATATTTTTTTATGGATTTTTTTCAAAGCACTTTAGATATTCATTGCTATCGGGATGTTAAGAGCATTCCATGGAATATAACAAAAAGTGTATCTCGAGCCGGTTTCTCAAACTTACCTACCCCACATTTAACATAACAGTTATCTGGAACTAGTGCAATTCTGCTGTAACAGTATCTTTAAGACTTTTGCATTACGAAGAATACTTCAGGAAATTGTGTAAATACAACGTTTTCATTGTTACCAAGGTGGTTGCTAGGGACGCTGCTATCGATATTGTGTCTGTTATGTTGTGTAACTGTTTAATGGTGTTATCTTTATTGCTACCCCTTCCCCGTCAATTTATAGTGTTGGTCCACAGCGCAAACTTATTAGTTTAACAAAATCCGCGGCATAGATACGTTATTTTCCCCTGTGCAATTCTCCAACCCAGGTTGCGCTCGTGAATTGTTGTTACGGAAACAGAGGGGTTTTAGGTTGCCATAAGGCTGTTGACGGTCTTATTAAAGGCTACATCCATTGGTTGGTTGTGTGGCACATTTGTAACGCTGTGCCAACTTGGGCAAGCACAGGCAAACTTGAGGAGCGCACACAGGGTGGAGAGGTGGAGTGAGGTTGAGCGATGGAGAGAAAGGGAGAGAGAGAGATTGAGCGAGGCAGGCAGAGAGCGTGTGCAGCGGTCTGCTTGCGCACAGAGCAGGAGTTTGTGAGGGAGCCGGCTTGAGAGTCAATTTCTCTTGAAAATATAATTGATTGCCAGCCTCCCTTGTCCCTGGCTGGCTTGCTAGCTCGTTGGTAACATAACTGATTTCTTCTAATGTGGCTGCATCTGGCGCTGAGTTGCCATATTCCTTGAACCACTTCCTGATATCCATTGTTGCAGATAAATATAAATGATAATAGCCAAACTAACCTAGCAAGAGTAAACTGACAGGCTGCTGTGCCGCATCTCACTCAAAAACCCACACGACTCAACCCAGCGAAAAACCAGTCTCGCGCACAGCCTTTCATTCAGAATTTCATTCAGAATTTCATTCAGAATTTCATTCAGAAATTCATAGCAAAATACAAAAATGATATTAAACTAATCTTTCAACATAGTTTAAAACAAAAATAAATATTAGGACAAAGCCCTACAAATAACAACAATAAACATAATAATAAAACAATTAAAATGTTGTATTGCCCTGATTAAAACAGTGGGCCCAAATCCTGGATGGGCGGCCCGGCCCCATGGGGCCCGCCCATGACGCCGGGTCTGAATACACCGCCTCTGACTCCCTTTCATCGGCTCTACACTGGTGACCCTGATGTTTTCGTGAAAGTTTCCGGAGACTTAATGAACATGATCAGTGGTGGCGCCAGGGTATGGCTGGGGTAGGCTACAGCCATACCAAGAAATGGCTTAGCCCCACCTTAGCCCCACCATGAAAAGTGATGCAAATTCAATTAAATAATAAGCGAAATGCTAAATGTTGAGAACACGGATTGCGAAAATATACGGGTCGTGTCCACAGCACACAAACTGATCCTGCTGTAACAACAAGTGCACGTTACTGATGCAATATGGTTGAGACCATTCGGGCTTATGCTATAAGAGGGGTGCAAGGAATAGTCTAAGTAGTGGGGGAGTTTTATACACTAAAGGTGTGGAAATTCTCTGGCGTTATAATATCAGCGCTGCCGCGGTCAGATCGAAATGCCTCAGAATGCAATTTGAATAGACCTACAGCCAATCAGAGCAACGCAACGTTGGATCGAAACCGCCATTCAGTATCCCCATTGGATCTTCAACGTGTACTATGAAGTAAAAAGATATGATTCTACACTGTATTGAAGTAAACATGTATTGTTTGAACTGTTTTATGTAATCACAACGGTTTTGGGTAATTATATATAGAATAGGAATGTTATTCTTACTTTCCAAACTCACTGATCCAGAGATTCTGTGTATACACACACCTTGCCTGGGTTTCACCCCTAAAAGCAGATGTCGTCATTAAGGTCGTTAAAGACAACATTACATCGCTCCTTATCACCGCTAAGACCAGATGCTGTTTTTAAGTCGTTAAAGACATCGTTAAATAGGTGGAGAAGAGTTTAAATGTCTGAAGGAGGATAGTTTAGGTGAAAATATCCCTGGGAAAGGAATGTAGAGTAAGATAAGGTAAAGATAAACATTGACTTTTGACCTGGTGTGGCTTGGATCTCACTCTCTGTTCGGAACTCTGATTGACCTCGGCCAGAAGCGAATCCAGCCAATCAGGACACTTGGGGGAGGTGAGCAGTTTAAACAGCTCCTCCCCAGGGGCTCTCTAATTCGCTTGGGAGGAAAATGGGAAGGAAGAGTTGAGCATCTCCGCCCCAAAAATAGATATGAATACTGATGCTTTTGTATGTGAGGTCGCTTTTGGGTTTGGTGAGTTGGTTTGATCCCGATATCTGTGTCCGAATCGCATCACAAACTGAAGTCCAATTTCTTTTTGGTTTGATGAGTTGGTTTGATCCCGACGCTTTTATCCGATCGCATCACAAATCTGAAAGTCCGGGTACTCGAGTACTCTGTATAACTTGTATATGTGTTTGGTTTCCTACCAGTAAACTCAGATAATTGTTATAACTTTTGATTCCGGTGTTTTCAATTCCTTTCTTATTTAATAGAGATCCAGCCTCATTCAACGAACGGCGCGTAGCAGAGGTGTTCTACTCCAACAAGTGGTGACTCCCGACGTTTGTGAGCTGATCTCTAGAAAGGGACACCGACAGCCAGGGGACAGAATCCAGTCCAGGGGGAGGACAAGAGATACTGTGACAACTGCCAAGGCGCTATACAAAAGGTGAGCAGACACCTGTTTTGAATATCAAAAATCTGTGATTGATTATACTAAAAATTTAGAGTTGTCAGCAGCGTTCTCAGTGTTCTTAGTCACGGTGGGAAATACAATACATATTACAAGTTGGGGATATTGGGGAAGTGCTTAGAGAAGGGTATTCAGTCCTGGACCTAGAGCAAGATAGTGTTTGAGAGAGGCGGGTAGTTAGTCCCGGCCCTTCACTCACTAAATACGAAGACTGTAAGGCGGTAAAAGAAGTATAGGTTAAATTCCCCGTAAGTCAAAATAACATTGATTAATACGGTTACTTTGCAGTGCTTCTGTTAAAGACTACGGGGTGTAAAAAACAGATGGGTTAAATTCCCCGCAGATCATGATAAGATTGATTAATGCGGTTACCTTTCGTGGTGCTTTAAATGTATAACATTTCTGTAATTGTTATATGGTGGGTGATAGAGGAGGAGAGAGACGCGACCTCCAACTAATTATTTGGAACGACCGAATCTCATCACAAAACTGTTGTGGGGATAATCAGGCTCATTAAACGTGACGATAAAGAGATTTTGTTGACTGAGTTTTAACTCTTGACCTGAAGCCGCAATCACCGTGAGGGGATTGTAGAAGATTGCTTCTGGAAGTCACGCTATCTGTTGAAATAAACATCGCACTATAAAAATTTGCCTGACTGTAATATGATAAGGTATGAAAAGCTCTGTGTGATTTTTTTTAAGTCAAATCTGTGTAATACTTGAGAGAAAATCCAGTAAAAAGAACTGTGGGTAAAGAATTGCAGAAGACATAGAGACAGAGAGCAACAAGCAGGTGGTATAATGTCTGAGACCCTACCTCCACCCTACGGAGATAATAGCTCACAAATGCCACTTATGAGTATCCCATCTAATACTCCTAAAAGAAAACACATTGTTAGACCTGATATTCAGGGAAAAGGAATGTTGGAAATAGTAATGGCAGATATTGAAAATCTTAAACTGGATCAACCAACCATGTTAGTGAACCCTGCTAATATGGAGCTAAAACAGAGCGATAATATGATAAGGACTATTAAACTGACCCCTTTTTGGAAATGGGATTTTCCGTTACACAACAGAAGACTCAATTCAGGCCTTAAAGAACGCTTTACAAACAAGTCAGGGAGAGTTTAATGTGTTGCTATGTTGCTCATGTGGGGCTTACACTTTTGGGAAGAGATCTCCCCCTTTCTCTGCTCCTGAGGTGCTGCAGACTCACAGCAGCAACAGGGTCAAAGACAGGCATGACCTCTGGAGAGGAAGAAAATCTAAATCTGAACAGACCACAGAGCCCATTAAAAGGTTTTATGGCCTCAACACAGAGAGGAAGATCTGGAGATTGTAAGGAACTCTCCCAAACTACCCACCCCCACCCCAGAACAAGGGGAAGAGTTTGCTCTCACCAATAAACAAATCATCTCTTAACCAAGTCAGATTTCGAATATAGCCATAGCTCCAGTTGTTAAGAAAACAGGGAGTACTACAACATTCTGAAAAATTGAATACTAAACATTTAGAATTAAAAGAAAAATTGCACAGTATATTAAATAAATACAAACGAACACGTATCAACATAAGTCAGATAATATAGACGAGGTCAATCATGGAAGAAGGCTGACATTTAATGCCTGATATATAAGTAATAGTAATAATAAATATATAGCTGATATTAAATAACTGATGTATAAGGCTCGATATTTCTGAAAATAAGAACACCGTTAACGGCGTTCTATTTCAGTAAAAGGGGGAAAAGGATAGGATATACATCAGACAATATGTATGTGAGATTATTACGTTTTTAGGAGAAATTTATCAATTTAAAATACTAGTTTTGGTATTTTTTGTTTTGTTTTTTGTTGCTTTTAAGAGAAATTGATACATTTAAAATAATCTAGCTTTGGTTATTTTTTGTTTTGTTAGTTTGTTCCTTTTTTGTTTTATTTTTATTTTTTTTTTTTTTTTTTTTTTTTTATTTTTTTTTTGTTTATTATTTTCTGCATAGTCTCTTGTCCACACTCCAGTCTAGTTGGTGCCGCCAATAAACACTAAAGAAGTAGAAAAGATGATTTCAAAACCATATTTCCAGCAACTTAAGGGCTTGGTATGAGACTTCTCCACACAGGCTGCTGACGCTAAAAGGGGGACCCGAGAAACACAAGGCCAACACAGCAGATTACGTCTGGTTGGAGGGGACCTCCCATGCCGTCCGCCTAGATGGAAAGGGAGACAACTGGTACCACTGGAGCCAGTGTGCGGTCGGGAAACCACCTGCGAGGACCCTAGACGACATCAGGAGAGATCTGGCCCTCGTCAAGGCAGTCGACCCAGGAGGCGCCATCAGCGGACCAGAGGACGAGGATCGGGGACATCTCTCCAGCATCGACCCGGAGGCCGCCATCATCAGAAGAAAATTGACAGTGGTAATGTTTCAAATGCTATATGTTGATCTCGTGAGGTGAGATCAAAAGAGGATTGAAGTAAAAAGATATGATTCTACACTGTATTGAAGTAAACATGTATTGTTTGAACTGTTTTATGTAATCACAACGGTTTTGGGTAATTATATATAGAATAGGAATGTTATTCTTACTTTCCAAACTCACTGATCCAGAGATTCTGTGTATACACACACTTGCCTGGGTTTCACCCCTAAAAGCAGATGTCGTCATTAAGGTCGTTAAAGACAACATTACATCGCTCCTTATCACCGCTAAGACCAGATGCTGTTTTTAAGTCGTTAAAATACATCGTTAAATAGGTGGAGAAGAGTTTAAATGTCTGAAGGAGGATAGTTTAGGTGAAAATATCCCCTGGGAAAGGAATGTAGAGTAAGATAAGGTAAAGATAAACATTGACTTTTGACCTGGTGTGGCTTGGGATCTCACTCTCTGTTCGGAACTCTGATTGACCTCGGCCAGAAGCGAATCCAGCCAATCAGGACACTTGGGGGAGGTGAGCAGTTTAAACAGCTCCTCCCCAGGGCTCTCTAATTCGCTTGGGAGGAAAATGGGAAGGAAGAGTTGAGCAATCTCCGCCCCAAAAATAGATATGAATACTGATGCTTTTGTATGTGAGGTCGCTTTTGGGTTTGGTGAGTTGGTTTGATCCCGATATCTGTTTCCGAATCGCATCACAAACCTGAAGTCCAATTTCTTTTTGGTTTGATGAGTTGGTTTGATCCCGACGCTTTTATCCGAATCGCATCACAAATCTAAAAGTCCGGGGTACTCGAGTACTCTGTATAACTTGTATATGTGTTTGGTTTCCTACCAGTAAACTCAGAAAATTGTTATAACTTTTGATTCCGGTGTTTTCAATTCCTTTCTTATTTTAATAGAGATTTCAGCCTCATTCAACGAACGGCGCGGAGAGGGGGGGCTATTCAGCCACCAGAAAAGTGTTCTACTCTAACAACTATCATACGTCACGTTCACAGTGATCCCTTTTTATTTACTACAAGACAAATGTGCCGTTTTATTTCATACAGTTCCATTTTGATCAAGACACACGCGTGGCGTTTCACTGTCAAGGGGGGCGATATAGCGTGTATGTAATTACATTGCAAATACTGACTTGAGCCCCACCACTGTACCCAACAAAAATGCTCTGGCGCCGCCACTGAACATGATTGATCGTGATGTTTTTGTTAAACTGCCGGAGTTTTGGGAGCATGCTGCTGCAGCGTGGTTCGCACACGTGGAGGCACATTTTGCCTGCCGCCATGTCCGTGACGGGGACCTGAAATATTTTCACGCTGGGGGCT